>JAIPMN010001498.1:0-23145 GCA_020650975.1 Apostichopus californicus | reverse complement strand
ATGATATTCCTTCAATATTATGTTTAGAAGGTGAATTTCATTCCTGGATAATTGTTAACACATCCTCACAGTTTGAGTAAAATAAAGACATTAGATTCTTGACAAATCTAATATTTGTATGCATATTCTTTACCATACGAGCGATAACTAAAAATTAATGAGTATTTAAATAAGTGCCTAATGCCAGAAGCGGTAAATTATGATATTCTATTAATGTACTCTTTCTGTTTTCTCTTCGGTCGTTCTCGCAGGTCCCAGCAGGTGTAAAGGTATCTGACCACGACGATGATGATAATTATGATGATGATGATGATGATGATGATGATGATGATGATGATTGTGATGATTATGATGATGATGATGATGATGATTATCATGATTATCATGATTTATCATGATGATGATTATGATGATGATGATGATGATGATGATGATGATGGTGATGATAATGATGATGATGATGATGATGATTATCATGATGATGATGATGATGATGATGATGATGATGATGATGATGATGATGATAATGATGATGATGATGACGATGATGATGATGATGATGATGATGATTATCATGATGATGAGGATGATGATGATGATATATGATGACGATGATGATGATGGTGATCATGATTATTATCATCTAACACTTCTTTAATTTGGTCTTTACAGAATTGATAGAAGAATGCGGACCATGCATGGGTAATTACATGTTACTAAAATTTAAATATTAAAGACAGCAGTCCACGACACTATATCGCAAACACCCTTCATGAACATGTGTAAATTTTACACCCTACATTAATGAAGCCCGCACTCCACAAAACAACTTTTGTCATTATATCCCTTGAACTAAAATTCGTCATTGTATATGATTTTTGATAATACTTAACTTGTGAAGTCCCTATCACGTTGCACCGTCGTACTCTTGTAGCCTGTTAACCACATATGTTCTTAAAGTACTTGGCATACACATTTCACCTGTGAAGTCAGTCCATTGTTTCCACTTGCAGTCTTAGCTAAATATTGCTTATTGTAACTCTAACAATAACGACAAAACTGTAAAGCGTTTGTTCTTTTCATTGCGGCCTTCGTTACACGTCCAGGTGGTTGTGGTATGTTACTCATTATTATGTCTTTTATTCAGTTCTATCCAATGGTGCTTAAATCCATTCCTACGATAGTACGACGAAACTGCATTCTTAAAAGTGATGAAAGTGACACTTAGAAAGTTATATTGTTTGTTATGGATGTTGCTCTTGTGATATGATCAAACTGCACTGGATATTAAATCAAAACCATGTATTTTTTTAGGGGTTACGTGAACCGTTTTATTCGGTAGATAAGCTTTCCATTGACGATTGCTACCGTAAAGCTTTATTTGCTTTCAACGATGAAAGACAATGGCACATACACAGTCTTTTGATTAATTTGCATTGTAATTCATTGATTCAGACAACTATACTCCGTCAACAAAAAAATAAAATGAAACAACTTTATATTTGTTAAGTGTTTATGGTGTAATTTGGGATTAAACAAACAATTTTTTTCATTTTCTACGTGATCCGAAGAGTAAGCGCATAATCACACCAACAATATTAGCTGATAGAGATGCAGACTTAGGTTGTACAATCCCGACGGTGAAGTCATAACACTTTTCTTTCTGAGAGACATCCATCGTGTCAGGCGGGGCAATTTTGTAATCTCATAGTGATGTGAAAGTTGCCAGTAGATAGTAAAATTGTATCAGTTTCTCCTTTTTTGCATTGTAGTGTATTCATGATGGTAGTAAGCCGCTTAGTTCGAAAGACGAAGTAGTAAAACGTTGCTCCGACAAGTGTTGTGACATCGGAAAGAACATTTAAACACATTTCCTGCAAATAGAAACATATTTCTCCTTAACTGATCGGCACGAAACGTCCGAAATACATATTCACGTGTTGTATTGATGTCACCAAATACATGTTGAACAAAAGGTGAAAAATTAGGAATTAATATTAGACACCAAACATTGCGCATCGTAATAAGCAGCTCTCATTGTTATTAGATTTGACTTTCCTTTCTAGCAAGCTGGTTGAAACTGTTAAAATTTTCAACCCATTTAAAGGTGTGGCAATGTAGACTAGAATGTAATCTAGAACTGCATTTTTTACACGATGACCCGGACCTCTCGGTGAAGGCAAGTTTTCTTGTTATCGCTTCACTTGCATTCCATCGCCAAATATTCGTTACAGCCATTTATTACAAAAGAACCTTACCATCCTCTAGTCATAACAAATGATGCGCTTGAAAATATCAATGTAGTTTTTTTCATTTCCTCATGAACTCATGTCGATTTCAGGTCAAGTCAAAAAAAGAAAAGAAACAAGAGGGCAATCCATGGAGTAACAAATCCCATCTCCTCCATGACGGAAGTGATTGTTGGGTTACTACTGAATGCATTTGTTTGCTACTGTTAGGCCAAATTGACCTTTGACCTCAGTTGACCTTTGTCCTCAACCCTAAGCACCTAAATCTGTACTATCTTAAATTCGTCACATCATCCTCTACATATGGTGTGGTTTAATGCCTTTTCCCTACATATTGACAAGCAGAAAATGGCTAAAAAGGTTTCTTGACCTTTGGTATTTCAGGTTGCTGGTTATGTTTGTGATGTCACGTCTCAGCTGCGCAAAACACAGAAATACAATGCTATATATGATCCTATTTTTTCTCAAGAATTTAATGATTTTGAGCAGGAAAAGAAAATGAGCTAAAAGGCGTCATAAAACTGTGGAATATTAGAAATATAAAATGCTACCGTTATTTTTCCATTCTCTTCTTTGCTCCAATTAGATTTCTATCAACTCTGCGAGAAATGTGCGTATATCTAGTTGATAAAACAACAACATATTACATTGTGTGGAGTTCCAAATATTTAATTTTGAATACTTGATGATATAATGCATTGAACTGTGTTTGGAAAACTGAAATAATGCTCTAACGCCAAAAAATGTCTTTTATCTTTGTATTGAAATACGTTTTATATTTTGTTTTGTTTTAATATATTTCCTCCGCTAGTCTCTGACGTCATAATGAAATTTTATAACAATCCAAACTTCTTTTTCGACTTTTCTACAGTTACTGAATCTTGCCGTAAGTTTAAAACACGTCTTGTGTTGGCTTCTTTTGACGCCATTTTCTCGCTGCTAAAGTTGTCACGTGTTTTGGCGATGCACCCTGAATTTTGGACTGCTAAATTAAAATATTATAGTATGTTACTCTTTGACCACATCAGGATTGTGTAGGATTTTACAGGGGATTGTGTTCTTGGCGTGATTTTGCATGACTGTGGAGAACTGTGTTTATGGCATTGTGCGGGATTGTGCTCATCTTAGCATTGCCCATGATTGTGAAGCACTGTTCACAGGACATTGCGCATGATTTTGTTTATGAAATTGTACAGGAATGTACGTCAGGGGTTGTGCAGGATTGTGTTCACGGTAATGGAAATACTTTAAAAAGTAGACGAAAGCAAAGTGCAAATAGATGGTCTCACCGAACGTTCAAATACCAATAATGTGTAACATCAACTTCTAGATACGGGTTTTAAGTGGACTCATTTCGACCGACATGATGTATGTATGTATGTATGTATTTGTATGTATTTTAGATCCTCCTGCAAGCAGGAACTCGTGAAGAAGCCTCATTGGCTTATCAAAGCAACAAGCTGACCGAAGTCAGTCTCTTACATTCATATTTAACGTCCATGATTATGAATTGTTAATTGTCAACAACTCTGTAACTGGACGACATACATTAATCTGGGAGTGACTCGAACCGGGGACCTTATGATTGAAAGGCACCGGCGTTAACCACTGAGCTAACACTCCAAAGGATGCTTTGTATGCTTTGTAATGGCGGAATGGCTAATTGTGTTTGCTGTAGTCATAATGGTATCCATAAAATCTCATGAAGGAGACTTGTTGAAATCAAAATACTAAGAAGTGAATACATTAGTACACATTTACATGAAGTAAACGATGAATTAAAGGGTGTGAATTACAGGGTGTGAACAAGTAGAAAAGAAAGAATATAATCTATAGACATTCACATGAAGTGAAAACCCCTCGATGGAGTAAATGCTGTCAAATGAGATTGTTTTAACTAAGTCAAAGTACAGACAAGCAGTGAAAACGTATTCAACTTCCGAATATATGTATAAGATATTAACTAACGTACTTCATCTTAACCAATCTTCTTAGCCAACTTGCAACATAATTAGTAAAAAGTATACTACAGTTCAGTGAATCATCAAATTTAATGATCTGATACAACAAGGCTCAAGTTTGATAGATATTAACACATATACGAAGCTGTGAACGATAATGTGTAAATATCACGTTGATTAGTGACACATTCTATATATCATGATCCAGAGTTACAAATTAACTTACACATATGGTAACGGGCTCGAAAAGTACAAAACAAAGAATTTCTCATTAAAGTTATATAACTGATAAGAAAGGTTTGCCGACGATGTGTGGAATATACCGGAAATCAGGTTCCAAACAATAACGTAGCCACCTCTGATTAAGGTTTCCCTAATATGTGAGGATTCACGACGAGAAGGGTTATATACCAACATCACTTCATGTTTTTTTATGACATGAACAGCTAATTGTTCTGGCTGTCTTCAAAACACTATAGTATGCTCTCGCAAGTTGAGTACTTAAACAATAGATTTGCTGTACCGTAAAGAAATCTTCACTTTAGTAACGTTAATTTATGATAATATTTTTTTGTTTTTGTTTTGTTTCTCTATTGAAGTCCCGGGTAAGATATTTTAATTTGAAGGTGTATATAAAAAATCAAAACATTATGAAGTGAATACATCTATATACATTTACATGAAGTGAAGACCCCTTGATGAAGTAAATGCTGTCAAAAACTACGACTTAGTACAGACAAGCAGTGTTAACGCCTTCAAGTTATAAAAAGTGACCAACGGATTACACTTCAGTAACGTTATTTTCCATGAATGTTTATATATTTACTATTTAATTTGTTATGCTTTCTCCATAAAGAAAGAGGCTAGACACCTCATTTCATTTTAGAGGCTTACATTGCAATTATAGCAATATCGCGTCACGTACAGACATTTAAGAAGTAATAAGTGAATGTTGATTATGTTTTAATGAATAATTAAATGTACGATACTGATTAAACAGGCACACATTTTTAAAAGAGAGTAACATATTTTGGTGCTGAACAATAATCGAAGTGTTTGACATACCCACTTATTCAGATTCAGCAGGGTTCTCCTGTGCCTAGTGATATTATCCACTTTAATATCGGAATATAGCATATATGAAATGAATTTTGAATGCCTCTTGTGTTTTGTTGTGGTACACTCATCTGATCCTTATTTAACACAATAAGAACTTCCTCGCGAGGGCAGCGGGTAAGAAAATAGTAAACAAGGGGATCCTCTTAAAACTTACAACTGGATAATTATGGTATTCATTGCAAAAAGAGGGTCGATGAATTCTGCGTTCTCAAGCAATGATGCATAAACTTTGATAGATGTGACTGTTATCTCGTGAGTTCATTGCGACAGCGGATATTCACCATCATTACCTAATGTTTTAGCATTGAATGAATGGCTGATTCATGTGTTTGTTATCATTACTGTCTTCTCTGATCTCGCTTATAGTGTAACGTTCTTATTTTATGTTACTTTCTGTTTCCTATGTTTTTTTAAACAAGGACGGGGTAAGACATTTCATTAATTCTTTGACAGACTTTATCAGACAGGCTGTGTCTAGAACAGCATGCTCCATTCTAGCATGTCGATTGCTTTAATACAGCGACGTCGGATATGCGACCACGTCACTTAGTGATTTGTATTACATTAAAAGCAGACTGATTTGGCTGAAATCCCAATTCTTTAATTGTCCTCGAATGTTGCTTACTTTAATTAGATAATTGTTGTAACATAAAAGTATACATTTCACTAACTTTACTTTCTGCTATTGATTTTCATTTGAAACTTAATTTTAATTTCGTAGTAAAATTATAGCAGTAAATATTGAGAAATAAATACATCTATAGACGTTCACATAAAGTGAACATCCCCGTCATGAAGTAAATGCTGCCAAAATGATTTTCTTCAACTAAGTTAAAGTACAGAGGAGCAGAGGAAACGTCGTCAAGTTATAAGAAGACGTATAATATGTGAACTTACGTATCAAAACTGAGCAATCTTCTTAGCCAACTTGCAAAATAGTGAGTAAAGAGTATACTACAGTTCAGTGAATTATCAAATGTAATAATCTGGTGAAACAAGGCTCAAGTTTGAAAGGTATTAAAACATACAAAGCTGTGAAGGAATCGTCAAAATCCAACGTTTATTGGTGATATATTCTGTATATAATAATTCAGAGTTACAAATGGAGTTCCACAAACGATAACAGGTGTGAAAAGTAGAAAAGAAAGAGTTCCTCTTTAAGTTTATCCAACTGAGTAAGAATGTTGAGCAGACGATTTGTGAGAGTCGTCCGTATCAGGTTCCAAACAATAGTGTGTGCACCTCAGATTAAGTTGATCAACTACCTGTATGGATTCATGACGTCGGAGTATTGTACCAACGTCACGTAATACATTTCAATACATCAATAGCCGCTTGTTCTTGCTGTATTTATAATACTTCACTATGCTCTTGCATGTTGAGGATTTGAAAAAGAGAATTGTTATAACATAAAGGAAATATACACTTCAGTAACATTAATTTACTAGAATATTTTGGCCTCTTTTAGAGAAGGATGGTAAGACCTTTTAATTTGAAGACTGATAGTTAAGTGATCAAAAATCTTTACAAGTTAATACGTCTAGACATGCACATTAAGTGAAGAACCCGTCGATGAAGTAAATGCTGTCAAAATGATTTTTGTTTTAATTTAAGTCAAAGTACTGACAAGTAGTGGAAAATTTTTCATGTAACAAAGGATGTTTAAGATGTAAACTGACGTACCAACACGTAACCAATCTTCTTACCTAACTTGCAATATAATGAGTAGAAAGTATACTACATTTCAGTGAAACATCAAATGTAATGATCTGATAAAACAAGACTCAAGTTCGATAGATATTTACACGTATACGAAACCTTGAACGGTAATGTGTAAATAAAACGTTGATTAGTGACACATTCTATATCTCATGATCCAGAGTTACAAATTTACTTACACAGATGGTAACGGGCTCGAAAAATACAAAACAATGCATTTCTCTTTAAAGTTATATAACTGAATAAGAAAGGTTTGCAAACGATGGGTAGAGTAGACCGGAAATCAAGTTCCAAACAATATCGTAACCACCTCTGATTAAGGTTTATCTGATCTGTGAGGATTCACGACGACAAAGGTAATATACCAACATCAATTATTGCTTTACATGACATAAGCAGCTAATTCTTCATAACACTAAACTATGCTCTCGCATCTTGAGTACTTAAACAATACACTTGCTGTACCGTGAAGAAATCCTCATTTCAGTAACGTTAATTTATTATCATATTTTGACTTCTTTTTTGTTTCTCTATCGCAGTCGCTGGTAAGATATCTTAATTTGAAGTTGAATGTAAAAAAATCAGAATATTAAGCATTTATAGACATTCACATGATGTGAAGACCCCTCGATGAAGTAAATGCTGCCAAAATGATTTTTTTGTAGCTAAGTCTAAATACAGACAAGCAGTGGAAACGCCTTCAAGTTATTAAAAAAATGTATAAAATATTAACTTACGTACCAAAACGTAACCAATCTTCTTAGCCAACTTGCAAAATAGTGAGTAAAACGTATAATACAGTTGAGTGAATT
The DNA here is from genome assembly GCA_020650975.1 of Apostichopus californicus. Taxonomy (NCBI): domain Eukaryota; kingdom Metazoa; phylum Echinodermata; class Holothuroidea; order Aspidochirotida; family Stichopodidae; genus Apostichopus; species Apostichopus californicus. Next base: position 15,285 of record JAIPMN010001498.1, on the reverse strand, counting down.
ATCAAATGTAATAACCTGATAAAACAAGGCTAAAGTTTGATAGATATTAACACATACAAAGTCGTGAACGGTAATGTGTATAAAAAACATTATTGGTGACACATTCTATATCTCATGTCTTTATGTACAAATGGACTTACACAGATCGTAACGGGCTCGAAAAGTAAAAACAATAATTTTCTCTTTTAAGTTATATAACTGAATTTCTCCAATCTGTGAGGATTCCCGACGACTGACCAACGTCACTTAATGATTTCCATTCAATGAACAGACAATTGATCTAGCTGTAGTTATAGCACTACACTATGCTCTCGCACGTTGACGTATTAAACAATAGATTTGCTGTACCGTAAAGAGATCTTCACTTCGGTAACGTTACTTTACGATAATATTTTGACTTCTTTTTGTTTCCCTATTGAAGTCCCGGGTAAGAACTTTGAAATTGAATTCTTAGAGTAAAATATCAAAATATTAAAAAGTGAATACGTCTATAGACATTCACATGAAGTGTCGACCCCCTCGATGAAGTAAATGCTGCTAAAATGAAGTTTTGTTTATACTAAGTCAATATACAGACAAGCAGTGGAAACTTCTTAAAGTTATAAAAATGTGGCAAACGGAGTACACTTCAGTATCGTTTTGTTTCCATAAATTTTTATATATTTACTAATTAACGTTTCTCCTTTCTCCTTAAAGAAAAGGTTTTAGACACTTCATTTAAATTTAGAGGCTTAAATTACAGTTATAGTAACCTAGCGTTGTGTACAGACATTTAAGAAGTCACAAGTAAACTGTTGATTATGTCTAATAAAAATTAAATGTACAAGACTTATTAAACAGGCACACAATTTTTAAAAAGACAGTAACATATTTGGTGGTGATAAAATAGTTGAAGAGCTTTGACACCCCACTTATTCAAATTTTGCAGGGTTCTCCTCGTAAAATAAATCAAACTGTGTTTGGTTACAGTCGTATCCACTTTAATATCGGAATAGTTAATATGAAATGAACTTTGTATATCTATTGTGTTTTGTTGTGGTACATTCCACTGATCCTATTTAACAAAAAAATGAACTTCCTCGCGACTGCAGCGGGTGAGAAAATCAGTAAACAATGAGATCCTTTTAAAACTTACAACTGAATAAGAATGGTATTCATTGCAAAAGGAGGGTCGATGAATTCTGCGTTCTCAAGCAATGATACATAAACTTTGATAGAAGTGACTGTTATCTCGTGAGTTCACTGCGAAAGCGGATATTCACCACCATTACTTAATATATAGCATTAAAGGAATGGCTGATTCATGTGGTTGTAATCATAACAGTCTTCTCTGACCTCGCTTATAGAGTAACGTTCTTATTTTATGTTATTTTCTGTTTCCTATGTAATTTTACACAAGGTCGGGGTAAGACATTTCATTACTACTTTGACAGACCTGATCAGACAGACTGTATCTAGAACAGCATGCTCCATTCTAGCATGTCGATTGCTTTAATACAGCGACATCGGATATGCGACCACGACACTTAGTGATTTGCATTACATTAGAAGCAGACTGATTTGGCTGAAATCAAAACTTTTTACTTTGTCCTCGAATGTTGCCTACTTTAATCAGATAATTGTTGCAACATAAAAGTATACATTTCACTATTTCACTTTCACATTTAATTTTGTAGTAAAATTATAGCAATAACTATTAAGAAATGAATAAATCTATAGACGTTCACAAGAGGTGAATACCACCGTGATGAAGTAAATTCTGCCAAAATGAAATCGTTGCCACCTCTGATTAAGGTTACTCAAATCTGTGAGGATTCACGACGACAAGGGTAATATGCCAACATCAATTAATCCTTTTTATTAAATAAGCAGCTTATTGTTCTGGCTGTATTCATAACACTAAACTATGCTCTCGCACGTTGAGTACTTAAACAACAGACTTGCGGTAACGTACATAAATCTTCACTTCCGTAACGTTAATTTACGATAATATTTGACTTCTTTTTTGTTTCTCTATAGAAGTCGAGGGTAAGTTATTTCAATTTGAAGTCTTAGAGTAAGATATAAAAATCTTAAAAAGTGAATACGTCTATAGATATTCACATGAAATGAAGACCCCTTGATGAAGAAAATGCTGCAGAAATGATTTTTTTTACTAAGTTAATGTACAGACAAGCAGTGGAAACATTTTAAATGCATCTCATTTTTTTTAATGCAGCTTACTGTTCTGGCTGTATTCATTACACTAAACTATGCTCTCGCACGTTGAGTACTTAAACAACAGACTTGCGGTAACGTAAAGATATCTTCACTTCAGTAACGTTCATTTACGATAATATTTTGACTTCTTTTTTGCTTCTCTATAGACTTCAGGGGTAAGTAATTTTCATTTGAAGTCTTAGAGTAAGATATAAAAATCTTAAGAAGTGAATACGTCTAAAGATATTTACATGATGTGAAGACCCCTCGATGAAAAAAATGCTGCCAATATGAAGTTTTTTTTTACTAAGTCAATTTACAGACAAGCAGTGGAAATATCTTAAAGTTTTAAAAATGTGGCAAACGGAGTACCCTTCAGTTACGTTATTGTCCTTTAATGTTTATTTATTTAATAATTTATGTTTCTGTTTTCTCCATAAAGAAAGGGGTTAGAAACCTCATTTCATTTTAGAGGCTTACATTACAATTATAGCAACATAGCCTCGTGTACAGACACAAGAAGTAACGAGTAAACTGTTGACACGTTTTTATGAATAATTAAATGTACAAGACTGATTAAACAGGCATTCGTTTTAAGAAGAGAGTAACATATTTGTTGCTGAACAATACAGTCGGAGATCTGCCCCCGTGACCTCCGATTTTTTTACCGATTTTGCATATCATTACGTTTGAATTACGGCGGTCGCGTAAGGCTGCACGCAAAGAGTTTTCCGATAACCATATATTGCCGAATATGACTCATAATGCCAAAAAAAGACACACGTGTGTAGAAAAAACAATATTTAATGCATAGGTGGAATGTTATTTTGAAATTTCGTAAATATTGCCGGAGAAATTAGGCCAAGAAAATTCGATAGCAGTTCCACGATCTTGCCGGAGGATGCTTAAAAATCATTCCTAGAACACGATTAAGCCTGAAAACAACTGGAAAGTGACCCGAATATTACGTTAAGTGAAATACCTTTTGGATTTGTCGCATTCAGAACATCAAACTTAAGACGGCTATTTACAGTTCGTAAAGAAGCAGATTATGCGTTCGTTAGCTTGTCTGGCGGCCATAGTGAATTTCGACTTGATGTTATCGCGGTATTTCAGCTGAACATTTTCTCTCGTGGTTTGATCGCATGTGTAAACAATACATTCTATCGCTTTAGATCGGCGCGTTTCTCCTAATGGAGGTAGGGATGAGTAGACAGAATGTATAATGCAATTTCAAATTACATCAACTTTAAGTGGGGGTAACGAGCGTTGGTTTCTTCCATAGTATACATGCATGTCGAAAGCTATGGCAGGAGTGGTGGGAGTGGAGACGGTTGGTGGGTCACATGGGCACACCTAGATGAGGCTCGTGGGCATAATACCCCAAGTAAAGCGGGCAAATGGGCCTTAATGGATTTATTTCATGGGAATGATAAAGTAGTTTATTCTGTAGTATACAAGCATATCAACTCCCCTAGCCCCACCCACCCCCTCCCCCATGGGGAGCCTTTCTTTTTTATAACACTGGTTGCTGACAATGACTCACACCAATCAAAGAAAAAAATACAAGTTTGAATTCCTTTTCAACATTTTTATTCATTGATAGAATATGTTGATGGCAATTAAAAAATGATATTAATACAAACATGGAGATTATCCGCACAAGCTTAAGTACATGGAAAGGTCATATGAAAACAAAGAAACATGAAACAGGTTATAGCAAAGATTTTTCTCACAGATATGCTCAAATGATATCAAGCAAGCGCTGACAGTGGTAAAAAGCAAAACAATGGAGGTAAATAAACTGTCCCGCATTCACAAATTTTACAATAAACCACTCACCAAAGCCCTCACTCTCTACCACTTCATATTAGCCTTTCTAAATAGGCCAAGAGAGACTTGTTGTTGTTGTTTTGAACAAGGCTCAAAGCATATGCAAGGTTACACTTCAGCACTACCTTCACACATGCAAAATATAAGAAGTAATGTTCCCCAAAAAACATTATTTGCAGGTTCCTCTCTTAAGTGATCAGACTCCGCTCATTACAAATGCATTGCAGCAATCCTTAATAGGTCAATGGACCTGGGTACTGTTAGATTTTGAGCTTGGTTCCTAGTGTATGTGAGGTTAACTGCAGCATATGAACCACAGGGCGCTACCCAAATGTGAGAGTGATGAGCAGTTATATGTTCTTTCTCAATATTTAACGACCAACTGGACAGCAAATAAAGCTTTCTCACTCTGTATGGGAATATTACCAGGTCTAAGGAGTGACTCCAGTCATAACCACTGCCTTGCAGCAATTTTGAATGTGCCAAGAAACCTTAGTGGTATAATCCAGCATCACTAAGAAGCAGAAAATAACATATGAGTGATATCTTTTATACAAGCATAAGCATCACAGGGCAAGATGTGTGCACACATTTTCTAAAAATTTGTTAAAAGTCTACAAATCATAGAATTCCACAAAACTGCTGTACTGTGGCAAAATCTGAACTTACAACAGAATCTGTAACAAGTACTATGCCACGTCATAAACCAGTATCGTATTAAAACTTTAAAAGATAGATCATAAAATAATAATAACTTGCACATGAAATTATTTTTACGAAAGGCACACCATCTCTAAGGCAATTGAAAGCCAAACCATGCTTAGAAGTTAGAAGATAACATTTAGTGAGGAAGGACATGAAATTTATTACCTTGTATCAGTTTGACTATGTAATGAGGTAAACATCTATATAGTCAGGTTAGAATACATGTGTGACCAAATTGGCAAATGGCAGTGACAAAAATGACACACACGTATATATAAAATATCAAGATCTTGTGCAGGTAATTTGCAACTTTGAAATAATGGTTGGCAGCTTGTGGTATGAAAGTATATGATAAGTAAACATAGAAAAGAGTGAAGACTCCTTTAGCAGTATAATAAAATGTAAAATTTGATAAATAATTGGCTATAATGTTCAATAGCTGTCAAGGTAATGAATGCAGAGGTAGAAAAGCACATTCAGCAAAAACAAATATAAACATAATCAAGGTAATGCGGCTGTACAACTAATGAGCAAAATGATCATTTAAGTCATGTGAAGGAGTATAGTTGTACTGATTATTATGAAAACAAAAGAGCATATAATGTCCATCCACTTTTCATACTGAAAAATGTAATATATTTGTTCTATTTATAATCAAAATGAAAGAAAGCATATATGTTTTCGGTGACCACTTTGACACTGATAAAAATTATAGCTGTTCAACTGTAAAAGTAATGACAGAAAGGGAACCAAAGCTAACAGACTTGTGCATGAACACAAGCACATAAGTGTGACCACTTTGATAAATGTAATATGGCTGCTCTAGGTAGTACTGCATATCGAATGAACAAAACCAAACAGAAATATATCTTTTAAATGAAATGGTATAATTATGTGAACTCTTTGAAACTGACAAAAGTAACATGATAGTGCTACTGCTAGAAAGCATACAATCAATTGATACAATGAACAATACAGAATACCTAATCATTTATGGATAGGACTTTCCATGGAAAAGTTCAGTGTTCAAAACTGAAAGTTATACTACACATGTTTTAACATATCCATCTCAACTCTCTTAACCAGTACTAAGAAGTTGAAAATTTTTGGTTACTTGCTTCAAAACAATACTAAAACAAATTATGTTTACCAAGGGAACATGTTTTGGTCTCCGAAATAAGATGCAGTACTTAATCAAATAGACAAGATTCAAACATTTGCAGGATGCTTACATTACAGTGGAAGCTTTTTATACCACAACATTGGACGGAAACGTGACAGACAGGAAAACTGTACTTGTAATGTGAGGAGAGACAAATCACAAACAAACAGTGCAGAAATGTTACATCAACAAAACAACACACTCTCACAAACAAAAAGAACAACAAATTCAGCCTGTATCTGAAAAGAAGGCAAGTGGTGACGTGAAAGACTAGATACTGGAGTGACGATGAAGTATTATTATTGATATGGCCAATGACAAGGCAAACAGTGAGAAGCATACATGTACAAGAGCCACAATAAGCTGACAGGCTGGTGAAGAGCTACCGTATTTAGTACATGTATACAAACACAGAAATCTGAAACTGAAATAAAGCAGTGTTAATTTTCTGAATTCTGTCATTCTGTTGAATTTATTGGTGAAAATTATGGAGTCAGAAATCAGAAATGACAATTGGCATAGCTGAAATAATCACCAGTTAGTACCAGCCTGTTCAGCCTTGTATAATAAACAATGAGCTGCCTCCATACAAGATTGTTAATTTTAAAGAAGATTTCTTAAAGCAATCAACAATCAGTCTGAATGCTTGACAACGGTGGTCATTATGAAAGCAAATTTGCTAAAATTTCATACATAAAAAATAACCAGTTCCAAAAATGTTGACTAAAGGTTGGAAGAGGCTGATATGTGTTATAAGTATGAAGGCAACCCATTTTGGTTTTCATACACTACCTGTAAACTTACTATCAAACAAGTAGACTCTATGCTTCTGCTCATACTGTGGAAAGAAAAATAAGTAAATGTTTATAATATGGCAGGCCCAAAAAGCGGGCACCCCAACAAAGGCAACAATAACAGTATGCAAGTGACATTAGTTTCATGAACTTTGTCGGCACTAGAACATCCAACGACAGTACATTCTCTTCCATGGGACCTTTTGTGTCCTCTCTGGGAGGGTGGTTCATTTCCTGGGGGTTTGGAATTATTCTTCTGACATAACTGGCAAATACAGTCATCATCATATATACCTTGTTCTCTCATGTTGATGACCAACTGAACGTGGTGTGGAAGTGCCTGACCAATATGCCAGTAGCGAGATTTACTTTGCAGGCACACTTTACATGGCCCACTTGTTTTACTAGGATGCAAAGTTTGACATGCACTTTCCTTAGGCATAGCAATGGATAATTACAAGATTATTTACAACTATAACTACATAACTACAACAGTAAAGAGCTAAGATTATAACAAAGTATAATATAAAAGGCTTAATGGGCTTGGACTAGCCTATATAAAATGTAAACAGCTAACACTAGCATAGTACTACTACTTGGTCTGCAACTAACTTAAGATAGGCAAGGCTATGGCATTATCAAGTACTGACTCAGTCTCAGGCTATGTGGGCCTGTATCCTATTCCCAGCTTATACCCCAAACCTGGCTAGGACTGCCCTCAACTCCTACAGCCTACAGGAGGCTAACGGCTGGCCTTTAGAAATCAACCCTATAATATGCTAACTCCTAGGTTTAGACTACTTAGATTAGAAAAACATGTCTGAAATGGTATAGGAATAAGTTAGGCTATTGCTTGTACTTTTGTAAATTGTAGGCATCAAGAAAGTTTGAAATACTATCACGACTTCAAAAACATCATACAACTGCTAAAGATCTAGATATGAATTTGGCTATAATTTAGAAGTAGGGACACCGAACTATACAAGTAGCATTTAGAATCAGGTTTACCTAACTAATAAATAAACAAGGAGGCTGTGAGCAGACAGATTTGATTTTGATATAAGAGAAATAGGCCTAGGTAATAACTATTATTAATATTAGGGAGTGTGTCACTAATGCTAAATTGGTACCATACTACCATATTACTAGGCCTAGTATTTTACCAACACACTATGTAGGCCCACGCACTCCTGGGGCCTAATCCAAATCATATTCATAATTAACCCTGTGCTTATGCACATCTGTAGGATGTAGGACAGTTTTGTGTACGTACTACTACTATAACAAGTTAATATACATAGGCTAGGCTACCGACAAATACTGTGTACTCAGTAGCATTGTTAATGCGATTGCGAAGCCTAAGCACTAATCGCTTGATGTAGTGTATACGATAGGATAAAAATACAAGACCAAAGCAACACGTTTAGGGGTATCATTTTCAGCAGGCCAAAAATAACCTCACTTAACTGTGAAATGACTCCACGTTGTGGTATATTGTATAAAAAAAATGGTTTATACCAGAAAATACACTCGTTGGTACGACTGGTGACTTAAGACGGCAATGTCACAGATAAAATCGGAGCTAAAATTTAGGTACTCATCTCACTATTTCTCGCATGTAACGTTCATTTATTCGTCGTCAACCGTACCCCAGCAGCTTAGTTTCGTCAAAACTCGGATATTCTCGGGTAAAGGAATGTTTTACGTCACCATATGAAGAAAGGTAACGCTTCTAAAATATATGAATATGCATAATTCCGACATTTTCTTATGTGGTGTCGATTGGATTCGCGCAATTTAGTAGTTTTCACTACTTCCGGTTAGATTTCTCGTGGCTAATAATTGCGCAATAACGGGTTTTTTTTCTTGAGGTCAGATCTCCGACTGAATAGTTGAAGAGCTTTGACATACCTACTTATTAAAATTTTGCAGGGTTCTCCTCGTAAAATACATCAAACTGTGTTTGTTTATAGTCGTATTCACTTTAATGTCGGAACAGTGAATATGAATTGAAATTTGAATCTCTCTTGTGTTTTGCTGTGGTTCATTCACTGATCCATATTTAACACAAAATGAACTTCCTCGCGACTGTAGCGTGTGAGAAAAACAGTAAATAATGGGATCCTCTTAAAACTTACAACTGAAAGAATGATATTAATTGCAAAAAGAGGGTCGATGAATTCTGCGTTCTCAAGCAATGATGCATAAACCTTTGATAGAAGTGTTATCACGTGAGTTCACAGCGACAGCGGATATTCACCACCATTACTTAATGTTTTAGCATTGAATGCATGACTGATTCATGTGGTTGTTATCATAACAGTCTTCTCTGACCTCGCTTATAGTGTAACGTTCTCATTTTATGTTATTTTCCTATGTTTCCTATGTTTTTTACACAAGTTTCGGGTAAGACATTTCATTATTACTTTGGCAGACATCATCAGACAGACTGTATCAATAACAGCATGCTCCATTAAAGAATGTCGATCGCTTTAATACAGTGACGTCGGATATGCAACGACGTCACTTAATGATTTGGTAATTACATTAGTAGCTGACTGATTTGGCTGTAATCCTAACACTATAGTACGCTCTCGCACGTTGAGTACTTAAACAATAGATTTGCTGTACCGTAAATAAATATTCACTTCGATAACGTTTACTTACGATAATATTTTGACTTCTTTATTGTTTCCCTATTGAAGTCACGGGTAAGAAATTTGAAATTGAATTCTTAGAGTAAAATATCAAAATATTAAGAAGTGAATACGTCTATAGACATTCACGAGAAGTGTTGACCTCTCGATGAAGTAAATGCTGCCAAAATGAAGTTTTTTTTATACTAAGTCAATGTACAGACAAGCAGTGGAAACTTCTTAAAGTTTTTAAAATGTGGCAAACGGAGTACAATTCAGTATCGTTATTTTCCTTAAATTTTTATATATTTACTAATTCATGTTTCTCCTTTCTCCATAAAGAAAAGTTTTAGACAATTCATTTAATTTTAGAAGTTTAAATTACAGTTATAGCAACATAGCGTCGTGTACAGACATTTAAAAAGTAACAAGTAAACTGTCGATTATGTTTAATGAAAATTAAATGTACAATACTGATTAAACAGGCACATTTTTAAAAAGACAGTAATATATTTGGTGCTGAACAATAGTCGAAGAGCTTTGACAACCCACTTATTCATATTTTGCAGGGTTCTCCCCGTAAAATCAATCAAACTGTGTTGGTTATAGTTGTATCCACATTAATATCGGAATATAGTATATAGGAAATGAACTTTGTATATCTATTGTGTTTTGTTGTGGTACATTCCACTGATCCTTATTTAACACAAAATGAACTTCCTCGCGACTGTAGCTGGTGAGATAAATAGTAAACAAGGGGATCCTCTTAAAACTTACAACTGGATAATAATGGTATTCGTTGCACAAAGAGGGTCGATGAATTCTGCGTTCTCAAGCAATGATGCATACACTTTGATGGAAGTGACTGTTATCACGTGAGTTCACAGCGACAGCGGATATTCACCACCATTACTAAATGTTTAGCATTGAATGAATGGCTGATTCATGTGGTTGTAATCATAACAGTCTTCTCTGACCTCGCTTATAGAGTAATGTTCTTATTTTATGTTATTTTCTGTTTCCTATGTTATTTTAAACAAGGTTCGGGTGAGACATTTCATAACTACTTTGACAGACCTTATCAGACAGGCTGTGTCTATAACAGCATGCTCCATTCTAGCATGTCGATTGCTTTAATACAGCGACGTCGGATATGCGACCACGACACTTAGTGATTTGTATTACATTAGAAGCAGACTGATTTGGCAGAACGCAAATTTATTTTTATTTTGTCCTCGAATGTTGCTTACTTTAATCAGATAATTGTTGCAACATAAAAGTATACATTTCCCTAACTATACTTTCTGCTATTGATTTTCATTTAAAATTTCATTTTATTTAGTAGTAAAATTATAGCATTAACTATTAAGAAATGAATACATCTATAGACGTTCACATGAGGTGAATACCACCGTGATGAGGTAAATGCTGCCAAAATGAAATTGCTTAACTAAGTCAAAGTATAGTCAAGTAGTGGAAACATATTTAAGTCATGAAAAGATTTTTAAGGCGTGAACTTACGTACCGAAACGTAACCAATCTTCTTAGCCAGTTTGCAAAGTAGTAAGTAAATAATCAAATGTTATAATCTGGTGAAACAAGACTCAAGTTTGATAGATATTAACAAATACAAAGCTGTGAAGGAAATGTCTAAATTCAACGTTTATTGATGATATATTCTGTATATCATGATTCAGAGTCACAAATGGAGTTCCACAGACGGTAACGGATGTGAAAAGTAGAAAAGAAAGAGTTTCTCTTTAAGTTTCTCTTTAAGAGCAAACGATTTGTGAGAGTCGTCCGTATCAGGTTCCAAACAATAGTGTGGGCACCTCAGAATTAAGTTGATCAACTATATGTAAGGATTCATGACGTCGCAGTATTGTACCAACGTCACGTATTACATGTCAATACATTAATAGCCGATTGTTCTTGATGTATTTATAATACTTCACTATGCTCTTGCATGTTGAGGATTTGATCAAAAAGAATTGTTGTTACATAAAAGTACTATACACTTCAGTAACATTAATTTACTATAATATTTTGGCTTTTTTTTCTATATAGGGAAGAATGGTAAGACCATTTAATTTGAAGCCTGATAGTAAAGTAATCAAAATCTTTACAAGTAAATACGTCTAGACATTAACATGAAGTGGAGAACACGTAGATGAAGTAAATGCTGCCCAAATGATTTTTGTTTTAATTTAAGTCAAATTACAGACAAGTAGTGGAAATGTTTTCATGTAACAAGAGGATATATAAGATGTAAACTGACGTACCAAAACGTAACCAATCTTCTTACCTAACTTGCAACATAATGAGTAAAAATATACTACATTTCAGTGAATCATCAAATGTAATGATCTGATAAAACAAGGCTCAAGTTTGACAGATATTAACACATATACGAAGCTGTGAACGATAATGTGTAAATAAAACGTTGATTAGTGACACGTTCTATATCTCATGATCCTGAGTTACAAATTACATTACACAGATGGTAACGGGCTCGAAAAGTACAAAACAAAGAATTTCTCTTTAAAGTTTTGTAACTGAATTAGAATGGTTTGCAAACGCATGGTAGAGTAGACCGGTAATCAGGTTCCAAACAATATCGTAGCCACCTCTGATTAAGGTTACTCCAATCTGTGAGGATTCACGACGACAAGGGTAATATACCAACATCAATTAATCCTTTTTATTAAATAAGCAGCTAATTGTTCTGGCTGTATTCATAACACTAAACTATGCTCTCGCACGTTGAGTACTTAAACAACAGACTTGCTGTACCGTAAAAAAAATCCTCCTTTCAGTAACGTTAATTTACGATGCTATTTTGACTTCTTTTTTGTTTCTCTATTGCAGTCATTGGTAAGATATCTTAATTTGAAGTTGAATGTAAAAAATCAAAATATTAAGCATTAATAGACATTACATGATGTGAAGACCCCTCGATGAAGAAAATGCTGCCAAACTGAGTTTTATTTAACTAAGTCAAAGTACAGACAAGCACTGGAAATGCCTTCAAGTTATTAAAAATGTATAAGATGTTAACTAACGTACCAACACGTAACCAATCTTCAACCAATCTTCTTAGTCAACTTGCAAAATAGTGAGTAAAACGTATAATACAGTTGAGTGAATTATCAAATGTAATAACCTGATAAAACAAGGCTAAAGTTTGATAGATATTAACACATGCAAAGCCGTAAACGGTTATGTGTATAAAAAAAAATATTGGTGACACATTCTATATCTCATGTCTTTAGTTACAAATAGACTTACACAAATGGTACGGGCTCGAAAAGTACAAACAATGAATTTCTCTTTAAAGTTATATAACTGAATTTCTCTAATCTGTGAGAATTCACGACGACAAGGGTAATACAATCAAAGTCACTTAATGATTTTCATTCAATGAACAGACAATTGATCTAGCTGTAGTTATAGCACTACACTATGCTCTCGCACGTTGAGTACTTAAACAATAAATTTGCTGTACCGTAAAGAAATCTTCACTTCAGTAACGTTAATTTATGATAATATTTTGACTTCTTTTTGTTTCCCTATTGAAGTCTTGGGTAAGAAATTTGAATTCTTAGAGTAAAATATCAAAATCTTAAGAAGTGAATACGTCTATAGATATTTACATGAAGTGAAGACCCCTCGATGAAGAAAATGCTGCCAAAATGAAGTTTGATTTTACTAAGTCAATGTACAACAAAGCAGTTGAAACATACTTTTTAAAAATGTGGCAAACGGAGTACCCTTCAGTAACGTTATTTTCCTGTAATGTTTATTTATTTAATAATTTATGTTTCTGTTTTCTCAATAAAGAAAGGGGTTAGACACTTCATTTCATTTTAGAGGCTTACATTACAATTATAGCAACATAGCCTCGTGTACAGACATTTAAGAAGTAACAAGTAAACTGTTGATTATGTTTTAATGAATAATTAAATGTACACGACTGATTAAACAGGCACACATTTTAAGAAGAGAGTAACATATTTGGTGCTGAACAATAGTTGAAGAGCTTTGACATACCTACTTATTAAAATTTAGCAGGGTTCTCCTCGTAAAATACATCAAACAGTGTTTGTTTATAGTCGTATCCACTTTAATATCGGAACAGTGAATATGAATTGAACTTTGAATGTCGCTTGTGTTTTGTTGTGGTTCATCCAATGATCCATATTTAACACAAAATGAACTTCCTCGCAACTGCAGCGGGTGATATAAATAGTAATCAATGGGATCCTCTTAAAACTTACAACTGAAAAAGAATGATATTAATTGCTAAAAGAGGGCCGATGAATTGTGCGTTCTCAAGCAATGATACAAAAAGTTCTGATAGAAGTGACTGTTATCACGTGAGTTTACTGCGACAGCGGATATTCACCACCATTACCTAATGTTAAGCATTGAATGAATGACTGATTCATGTGGTTGTTATCATGATAGTCCTCTCTGATCTCGCTTATGGTGTAACGTTCTTAGTTTATGTTATTTTCTGTTTCCTATGTTTTTCTACACAAGATTCGGATAAGACATTTCATTACTACATTGACAGTCTTTATCAGACAGAATGTTTCTATTAGAGCATGCTCCATTCTAGCATTTCGAATGCATAAATACAGCGACGTCGGATATGCGACCACGTCACTTAGTGATTTGTATTACATTAATAGCTGACTGATTTGCTGTAATCCTAACTTTTTACCTTTTCCTCGAATGTTGCTTACTTTAACCTGATAATTGTTGTAACATAAAGAAGTATACATTTCACTAACTTTACTTTCCGGTATTTAGAGAGAGAGAGAGAAAGGGAGAGTGCGAGGTTTTGTAACGTTAAAGAAAATACAGCACACTGAAGTAATGTTACCTTATCAACTTAGACAATTTTGCGACATAAAAAGTAAACGAATAATTACATGTATAGTGATTATCAAAATGTGGTTGCTTGGTAATAACTTATGAACTGTTTTGCAGTCGAAACAGTAATAATGAAATTAACTTCGGATATTACTAGAGGCAAGCAGGCGGATAGAAAGGTATAATGTTCAAATATTACGTCCAGTAGATACAAACTCTGTATCCCGTTATCCACAATATTAATCAAATCGATTTTCACGACTGTAACGGGATGAAAAGGTAAATATAGGTGTTCTCTTAAAACGTGGTAGTAATGGTGATTATGTGATAGTTGTGAGTAGATTAATTCAACATCCAAACGATAATGTATAATGTATGATTAAAGTTATGATTATCAGATGGGTTCACAGCGACGGCGATAATACATCAACGTTGCTTAATGCTCTGAATACAGTTGATTGATATGGCTGTAAACCTAACAATTTACTCTGAAATCGCATGTTGATACTTTAAATTATGGTAATATAAAATGGTACACTTTAGTAATATATTATTACAATAGTTTCTATTCTTACTCTTCTTCTTCTGATCCCTCTTTAAAAGTAACCGGTGAGACATTTCATATCAATTTGAATATTTATATTAAAGTACAATAGTAGCGACGTTTTCAGACGTTCACATCAAGTGAAGACAATTCGATGGAGCTATTGTGCCGAAATGAAAGTAACAATCTAATTCAGTATACAAAAAGCGGTGGAAAATTCTTTATGATATGGAAAAGTAGACAAATTTGAAATATATAAACCAAACGTGAACAATTTTTTCAGATAACTTGTTAATTAATTATAAGAATAAAGTTTAGGAAGCGTTTTACATTTGTAGAACCAAATAAACGAGCAAAATAAACGAAACAGTTGATGAAAGTCATAGTAGTGTATATTCAAACGTTTTCGAAGATTTCCCATAACACTTAAAGCCAATGTCATCTATTCATTTGAAGGTTCCTGTGATAAGAACCAAACTTACATCGGTAAGACTAAAAGACATCTGGCTACAAGGGTCAAGGAGCACTTATCTG
>JAIPMN010001497.1:0-18609 GCA_020650975.1 Apostichopus californicus | reverse complement strand
AAAATGAATGCGAATTAACAACCAAGTAAATGAATTGTTTGTTTTTTTGATGAATAAGAAAAGATTACACCTTGAACAGTAATAATATATTAAAAAAAAAACACATTTACTAAGTCTATAAGCTAAAATAGGTCCGTTTGAAAAGTTACTTATCTAACCATCATATCACGCTTGAATAGATGTTGTGTCCTTGTTCGTTTGTTATTAACGTCGCATGTTAACATATATAGTTTAGGATCTTCGGAAAAAAAGGCTGATGTTGCTTAACATGTCGTTTAGCATATTAGAGACTATACATAACCGCTATATCATTTAGATATGCTTTACGTCGAACTCTTTCAAACTTATATTGAGCATCATCCATATTTCATCTTGTGGGAGGCGGAGGGTGAACTCGAAAGTGGTGGGTTGTGCTATATAGTTGTATTCCTTAGTTTCTTTTCTTTTTGTCTTTTCTGTTTTCATCCTGACATGTTACGCAATGTTCTCTACTTCTTCGATGGTTCCTCAGGGAGTGTGTTCATCATGTCAAGCCCACCAGGGTTTTCATCATGCATGCTTCCTCTTCATTGCATTGTTGTAATGTTGAAACAAATTGTTCTTTGCTTTGTATAGTTGTTGCGAAGAAAACAGTGAATGAACGAATGAACGATGATGATGTTGATATTCGATGATATTGACTTATTTCGGTAATTCTTCGGTTACGAATTTTTCTTGTCAATATTGCTGGCCATGCTAGAATTCCTCCGTCGACACCCTACACAGCCCTAAGCTGCAGAATCTTTTTAAGATAAGGTTTATTTATTTCCGTTTTTTTTTTATATATTAGTTATTTGTTTGTTTTTATCCGTCTGCGTTTTTAGACTAATTCCGATAATTATATGCAATATTCCCAGCATTGTTGATAATTATTCATTATCAGGATTTGTAATCGTACAACTCCCTTCCAGCTAACATTTGCAGAGGTAAACTATTCCTTGAAATGTTTATCATCTCACTGATAATTTGTTTTATATATTCATTTTGTATTTTGGCTATGTTTCCCTGAAGTGTTGTTTTTTATTTTTTCGTTCCATATTGGTCCAGCGTGTTTTGACATTTCTTTCCTCTTAATTCGAACAATAGTTCTAACAAATTTCAAAACACGCACTGTTGCATCTTACTTTAGCCAAACTTTGCGACCTAACAACAGCCAGTATTCCATCAAGGTCCGTGGCATCCCGTTTGTCCTTCCGTGAAATATCAAAAAAGGGCTTTTGAACTATATAGGCGCCGTGACTGGTGCCCTGTGTGAATGAAGCGTGAGAATCTTTTATATATATATATTTATAACCAGTTGACAAATGACCAGTTTAGTTCACCATGGAAACTTAAAGTGATACCTAGCTGGAAATTGAGTTTGTAATGCCGTGCCTGTACTCAGAATCTGATTGTACTTATATTTGTTGTGTTTTTTTTTTGGGGGGGGGGTGGGGGGTTCATGGCTTCCCTCCTCCAATTCATGTCCTTGAATTGATTAATCTAATAGAGATGAATACCCTTCTGATAGACTATCCACTCGTTTTTGTAGTGGTGCTGGTGGGAGGTAGGGGAGGGGGTGGGGTGTGGGAGGGGGTGGGGTGTGGGAGGGTTGATAAAAGATAAACCAAACTAAATGTGTTATTCGCAACCAAATATAGAATCCATGGACAAATTGATCCTGGATGAGTCGGAGGGTATAGTAAGGTACCTCTTAGTTATTATTATTTCCCATGCATGCATGTCACAAGCAGTATGCTGCCATTAATGTAAAGTGAAGACTATACGTTGTTGCTTAACTATATATGAAGAACATTAACATTGTTCTAATAATATTTATTGACAGGATTTAAACGAGACATATTTAAATGGTAGAATGGAATCTATTACACACAGTGATACAAGAAGAGTATTTTCGTTAGTTATATCTTCTATGTGTTATGAAACCAATTAGGCTTTGGTTATGATGAAAACGGTAGAATAAGTTTTATTGTCAATTTCCATATTTGTATTCTTTTGGTTAATGACTGAGTGAAGACAAAAGGATAAATAACTCAGGCCCATTCATTGCACGATAAATAAAGAGGGTCAAAAATCCATAAAATAGTTCTTTAATATATGCTATTATAATACTTTCTATAAGGACTCCCGTGTTGCATGCTTAATGAGAAACGACGCAAATAACTATAGTTTTAGCCCAAATTGATATTTCTAAAAAGTCACAAGTTCGGCGTTTGGGTAACAATACAATCTCGTCTATTCACAAGTCTGTGACACAATAATATACGCAGATCTTTGGAGTTGTATCTCACACGCAACGCTATTTTTTCTTTATGGCTTGCAATGTGCAGTATTTCTATACTTAACCACAGTCAACAATATGTTCACAGCTCTAGTATAATAATACAATGCATAGTTTACGTATACGGTACTAAAGGGACAACAACCTTTTTCGGCTGTGACCCACATTTTTACTTGCCCTCTTGAAATACATATTCCGTCATATTCACTTCAAAAGTATGGGAAATTGCGGCTGTTGTCCCCGCTTTGGAAACAAGTATATATAAGCTGTTATAATCTTACAATACAAGTCAAAGTTTGAACGAAACCTCGGGAATGTCTGAACACTGTATCGCTAAACTAGACGGCCCGCAACAGTGGGTTGCGTAAAAAATGTCAGTGGTTCGCAGGAATTTTCTAGTCGTTTGATCTCTTTTAACCGTTTTGGAAACTGCCTATAAGTCCATAGTGCAAGCTAGCATCCTTTTATACATTCTGAACGTCGATTCGGAGAGGTGGGGATGTGGTGGGTCGTGGCATAGACATCGTGGGCCTAAACGTTCGTGGACCGCTGACCATACACAACTCTGACTATATACTTAACAACAACGCATTCGTTCCTTTAATATGAGTTATGAGTAAACTATAAACGCTAAGAGGAGGTCTGCTATCACATTATGCCCATACCATTCAGCATTAAAGAAATTTTTACTCGAAGAGGCACGCACAACAGTATCAAAAACATACTCATGTTCAAAGTTCCTTTTAAAGCAGCATTCAGAGTCTCATGTATAGCACAACAGTATCAAACATACTCATGTTCAAAGTTCCTTTTAAAGCAGCATTCAGAGTCTCATGTATAGCTCTGTTCCATATACTATAACATTCGATCTAAGCTCTTTCTAAGCAGTATATATTAACATTGATACAGGTTCTGCTCATTGTCTCAGTGTATCAGCGTCCTGTGTACAAGTAGTACTCAGACTACCATACATGCAGCTCCATACCATATACGGAAGAACATTTGATCGCAGTTCCTTTGAAAACAATAAGTGGATTTTTATTCAGCTTTAAGAATCACGAAGGTATACATAACTTGGACAATACCAAACATCGTAAGCTGGTATTAAGAATATATGTTCTCTTTTTGCAACGTTAATCGAAAATTTAGCAAAATAACTCGAGGAATGGAAATTATCAACAAAATGGATGACTGACATTTTGGAGAAGTTGACTATACAGTGTTTGTGACAATCCTTACGAGAAA
The DNA here is from genome assembly GCA_020650975.1 of Apostichopus californicus. NCBI lineage: Eukaryota > Metazoa > Echinodermata > Holothuroidea > Aspidochirotida > Stichopodidae > Apostichopus > Apostichopus californicus. Next base: position 15,044 of record JAIPMN010001497.1, on the reverse strand, counting down.
GGCAACGAATGGGAAAAGTGGTTTATCATCAGTAATAGACAACAGTGATACCATGTCTGGGATTTTCGACCAAAACTCATATTTTGTTTGAGGCCGTTAATTAGTATCGGTAGCACCCTCCCTTCACCACGTATACCACTCCACATTGTTTAATGACATGTACGATTTAAAACATATTATATATAAATAAATTATTTCCAACAAGAGTGAACAGGGCGTGTGTATATTGGCCTGCAGGAGTTTATGCGACAGGAAGGCTATTGGATTGAGAAGCATGGTTGGATGGGGAAGGAGGGGGGGGGGGGTTGGACGGTGAGGAGCTATCGGATGACGGATTACAATTAACAGTCAGTGTGACGTGGCAGCATCGAATGTTCATCATAATATATGTAACGAAATTACTTAAAGGGACATCTATACTGCTCATAAAATTGGTAGCAGTTTTAATAAACAAATTAGCCTCCTTTAGGTTCCTTCCATCTACACTATTTCCATACACTGAAGGGTGTTAACTTAAACAAGTATAGCCTATATATATGCATGCCTCAGTTAAAGGGAAGTTCCGCGTACCATATAAAATGCTTGTTGACCACGGTGTGACCATTATTATGGGGTTTTCTTAAAGCTTACTTTGGGACGAGCACTAATAACCTTTAACTTGTATAATCTCTGTATTATCTGGTCAATATACACGCAATAACTTCCTTTTGCTTTATTGGACTTGAAGACTATAAGCTCCAGTGCTACATGATGTGGCACTCACTTGTTTGTTTTTTAAAACCATTTGACTGGACAATATGGCCACGGTGATGTTTGGTACTGAAGCAGACAAGAGTGTAGATTTGACCTAACAATCAGTTTTAGGCACTCTTCTTATCAAGTCCATCTCAATTACACATTGGCAGCTTTAGTAATTGATCGTTCATATCCTTTACTAGCGTATAAACTGAACCAACTTTAATGGGAGAACCTCTTTTGTTAGCGTCACTATAGATAGGTTCCAAAAGCATTTCAACAAGATTTCTATGGTTTCTAGCAGGTAGTTAGAAACTTCACAGTTAGCGGTCCATCGCGGTTCTATTCAATTTCCCAACTTTTAGAGCACAGCGTAGGCTTACGCACTTGATTACATCAATTGTTGACCAAAGCTTAACAATCATATAATAGCAGAACCGCCAACACTAGCACAGCTACTGACTAAGTCCGGCAGACTACCGTAATACACTAAGTTACAGTGAACATACTATAAGCACTTAGAAACTATGGACAGATAACAACTAATTTAATACATGAAACGAAAACGACATAATATGAAGCATTCAACTTTGTGGCAAAGATCTGGATCAGGGGTTCCCTAACTGGGGTGCTTGACCCCAGGGGGTTCGTGAGACATTTCTGAAAGTCAAAACTAGAAAACATTTTTTTGAACTCAAATCTGATATATCATATAATTTAGTAATGTACAAAAGTCGTACCTATCGACAACCTCTGCAATATCACACTATGAACTTGATCTATTATAGTATAATAATGACTCAGATCGTGTCTCGAAAAGTTGGGGGTTCGTGAACAACTCTGACATCCACAGGGGGTTCGTGGGGGGATAAATTTAGGGAAACCCTGATCTGGATGAAGAAAAAAATAAATACGTATTGACTTATTTAGCTGGCGAACAATGAGTGTATTAGTCCAATGTACCACAGTATAGGGTGGTTTATGTGAGGGTATGAGAGATTATGGACATTCAATACTTGCTTTGTCTTAGAATAGTTTGAAAGAGGCAAATGTATGTTTGACCTGTAAAAGAAGAACACAATCTTAACAACCTGGTGACTTATGTTCTGATGTAAGAAAGTTGAAATTCCAATGTCCCATCTTGGCTACCGTAGCACATACAGATCTACAATTCTCTACCGACTTCCTACCTAGTCTCGCTTTCTGATAGCTTCCCACGTCACTACTCTAGCATTTGGACGCCATGTACGGTAACTAATGAAGTGACGGCCTTTTGGCTAAGATCATGTTTAGTATCTGGTCCCATTCGAGGGGAATGGTGATGCACACCCGACGATGATCACACAGTCACAGTCCCGATGCAAGGGGACTGGGGTTGAGAGTGGATGAGTGGATCAGTCGTTCGGTAGTTTGGCTTTCGTGCCCAGGTTCTTTCCTGGGTGACTTTTTCTTAAAAAGTAATGAGTGACAAGACCAAACCAAAAAGGCATTTACCAATGTTTTCACGACCCTTCCTAACAAAAGAAATGTTCAAAGGTTCTCTTTACACATATACATTGGTTTTGGGAAGAATCAATCCTCTGTTCTTTTTAGTTCAATATCTCATTCTTAGGATGCAGGAATCTCAGAACTGCTGTAACTTCACTGATGTACAAGTATATTGACTTCGCTGGTAGAGCCATTTATGCTGTGATATATATTTTTTTTGCATCAGTGAATATATAATTTTATTAAGCAATATGACGATATGAATATGAGGGTGCAGGTCGAATATAATTATTAAACACAACAAACAATAAAGATATGAAATATGAACTTTTTAGCAAGTTTTGCTAATAAATCATAATTACCCATTTTATAAACTAAATGTAATGGGACCTAGTGGTGTGTGGGAGTTGGGAGGGATGGGGGCATGGGGAGTGAGGAGGGGGGCTAACAAATGGATTCGAGGGGCCTATGCCTCTCCAGTTAGTATGTTAAGAAAGGCCCTGTCTAGTGTACGTGTCTAGGCTCATCATCAATGCCGTGGGGGTAATGGCTAGTATCAAGGTTTCAAACTTACACTTTCCTAAAATCTCTAGTCTGGTTGCTAGACACGGGTTCTATATCATCAACCGACACAACCTGCCATTAATCTAATACTTCCTTGGTTGCATCGTTGTTAGATGGCTGACTTATTATAGATCAGGCAACTGGGTGAACTGAAAGACCATTTAGACGGGATAATCAACCCTGTCTATGTAGCATTTTGCTCTTCTAAATTCTGGTTACATTTCATCGGCTAGACACTTGTGAGAGACACGAGACAAACACAATGGCAGAAAAAGACGTCGACAAGCTACGGCAAACTCACGAAAATGATCGTCATTGGCAGTTGCGACGACAATTTCTCACCAACAACTGGGAATTGTACGAAGAACCACAACTGGTGTCATTGTCAATGGTTTGGAGTAACGTTTATTTTGACGGTTGTGTGTAAGTATGTAAAAATGTAAGCTAGCCTATTTTTTCGCGCATTTGGTACAAGCATAGGAAATATTTTAACTACCTGTAATGCAGGCTGTGGCCCAGAACCAGAGACATTTGAATTTAAAGTTAGCCCCAAAGGCACTTAACGCAGGACACCAGTAATATTCTCATAAATAAAATCTTATGTAAAATGTCCTTTTTTAATTGTAGCCTATCGTGATGTAAAAACAACTTTGTTCATACAATCATAGGAAAAGTGTGTAAACATGTTTAGGCCTAGCCTTGGGTCCATTTAGCCCTATACTAGCCTTTGTGGTATTGTGTAGATTGAGATAGATAGGCCAACTGTCCTAAAGGTTAGGTTTTCTATAAGTTTAGCTTATATATGTCAACATCTTTGCAGAATGTGACTGTTTAAGTGAGATGGGGGTGATGGCTTTCGGGTTCAGTTACAGAATAGGCCTACCATATTATGCAATGGGGTGGTTTAGCGATAAGAATGTCCGCCTCACAATCCTTAGGTTCCCAGATTAATATGCCACCAGGAGCCAGATTCTCTTGACCCATTCAACAATCGCTGCAGTGGTGATGTGCGTAGCCTTCCGTGGATTTGGTATTTCTGGTGTGTCAACTTGGGAAATGGAGTTTGTTTCTGTTCTTCTCTTGGTTTTGAAATAACTTTGTTCATCATAGCTGCATTGCAGTGATGTTGAATGGGGTGCCTTTGCCTACCTCAGTATTTGTTAAAGTGGTCAGATGCTGGGGTATACATTCTCGTCCGCTGGATGGGGATGTTAAAGGCATTGAAGACTCGCCCCAAACCGCGTGCGGCCATCTGTAAAAGGTAACTGTCTGTTGCTTGCAAGTGACGTTTTGTTCGCGTCGCTACAAAATGCAGACAGTAATGAAACGTGATATCTTAATTGTTATCTTTAGCTGGACCTGAGATGTCCATCGCTGTATCATTTGTATACTGTGCTGTGGGTATTGACCGCAGCTATATGTACTGACTGTACACTAGTGTCTAATCACCGACGGTAGCAAGCTGTGTGTGTATTTTCTGGGATCGATGGTGGTGTTTAACACTTCTGCTTCACCTCATGCAAAACTAGGTCAAATTACCGACATTAGACGTTTCTTTTTGCGCGAGTCTTCACACCCTTTAAATGGCAGTCCCGAGAGCAGGAATGGGAGCAATTCACACCCTGCCTCATTATCCTCTCACACTTATCAAAAGAGAAGGCTTGAAATAAGCCCTTGTTCATCCATGATCATACATGGACTGGGTCTCAAATAAGCTACTGTAAGGCTTTCTGATCATTCCTCTCCTTTCAGAAGGTCCCTTTTTCATTTGGAGTCGCAGTGGAGTTGTTTACCATCACCATTGTGGCTATGACTCCAGCGAAAAAAAGGAAATCTTTCCCTAAATAATGATTCAAATGCCAATAGGACTCTCAAAGTATCTTGTTTGGAAGATGTGTCATACTCAAAGCATTTATGAAGTAATATAGGTCTATTTACTAATGATTTCCCCACCATGACTCGGACTGCAGCTAAACAGCTAAAAACTCCAAGGTTCTAATGTATTTAATAGTGATTTCCCCACCACGACCCAAAATTGAGGGGTTTAAAGTTAGTTTCACCATCTTGTGTATGGGAAGTACAGGAGTCATGCATCTAGTGCCTTGGGCACTCAAATCGATCTCTGGTTCTTTCTGATATTGGAGTGTTTATCGTATGTGGTTAGGCCTAAGTTAGGCCAGATGAAGTTGTTTTCCTACTGACTTGTTACATGATAGTACATCAGCACATCATATGTCAAAGTGTATGAGTCAATATAGAAGTGTTAAGATGTTACAAATTCATTTCTTCGCTGTGTACATTAAGGATTACAGTATGAGTATAACATAACATGTTTAATTATCTTCGTAGGTATCAGCCAGAACTCATGGCGAGAGTGAAAGAAATGTCCGCTGGGATTGACAAATCTTACGAAAATAACGACAAGAGCTAAGGGAAGAAATTCGCAAGTCAATATCATTTTTGGATTCGATGTTCGATGATAAGGCTGCGACAAAAGGTGGAGAATAGAACTTGAACCTTATTCTGGAATCTTATTGTCTTCTGGAGTTTACACGGATCATGGAGGAAAATGGTCATTCCATAGAAAACATAGAGCAGGATACATAATGCTGTATCAACGAGAGAGGGAGGCAGATCTACTGGCTTGTAATTTGGCCGTGACCTCAATATTTGAGAGAGCTGTATTGTTTGAAGAGTATCCTGGTAGTGACTAGCATCATGCATCTCAGATACGCATGAATATTCTTGATATAAAACGAGATTCAATTGCACACACAAGAAATTATGTCAAATTGAATGATCGGGTCAAAGGTCAATGTTTGAATTAAATTCAGATTAAGTGTATTAATGTTTGTTGTGGAAAGAGGTATTGAGCTAGAGCAGAAAACAGAGTGTACCGTGATATTCTCTTTCATAATCCAAATTCCAATACCTCTGATATTATATAATGTTGCTACAATCTTTTTGTAGTTAGTAATTAAATGGTGGCAGTATACAACTTTACATCTAGACTACATCACATCTTTACTACAATACATGTCAGTCATGGTCATGTGAGTCTTACATGAATTAAGTAGTCTGGATATGAATATTCATGTTCATTGCTTGTTGTTAACATTACAGATCAAATTTTCTAGAAGGGGGGAGGGGGGGGGAGGAAATGAATGACCTCATGATATTAAAGGTTTAATTCAGGAAACCTCTCAGATAAGGCTCTAAACTTTAATACAATTCATTTATCCACAGAAATAGATTTGTTTTACAAAATAAAGAAATAAGATTTGAGTTTCCTTTTAAGGTCAGATTTTGCATGCAATATTTATTTTAGATGTACTTCATCAATTGAATTTTACAACAGGTCATTATCATGATTAGATTTCTGTTGAATGGACTACTGAAGCAGCCAATAAATTGTATGATGAGTAACTTCGTATCTGCTTAATGTCTCTCTTTATGATGACAGTTACATTTCCATTCTGTTTAATAACGACAATTTCTCTATAATTAATACTATTAAACATTACGAAGGTGAGCATTGAGTTTATTTTGCATTAAACATCTGTGAGTAAGTGGTGGTCTGGATTCACATATTTCACAGACTCGCTTTTCCTTTACAGTTACACCTTCTGCAAAGAGACTCCAAACCATTTTCAGTTTATTGACAGAATATCAAACTACGTACATTGGACAGGTCTTTTGTGGAGCAAACCAATTCATTGTAATATTTGAACAGTACTTCTAATGCATGTTTTGTCCGAGCTAACTGTAAAGGAATTTTGGTAGTGTGTTACAATAACATCAGCAGGCAAGAATAAGGAACTATTGAATTCCTTCATTTGGTACCCTCATCTGTTTCCTTGTTTGAAATGTGGTAAAATTGCTTTGTAGAAAGAGCGTTATTTGCACAGAAGTTGAGACTCAGTTCAACTTTACTGAATTAAATCAAACATGTTACTTAGGACAGATATAGGAACACCCACAAACCCACCCCTCCCCCTTCCCAACTCATTGAACTTCATGGTGTATTTAACAGAATACATGTTGTCAATATGTCTTACCACCCAAATTTTGAAACTTTGAAATTACTTTTAACATGTTTATGTTACCCTTATCTGGCTATTTCCATAAAGCAATGATGGACTGGCCATTTATCATGTTACAAGTTTACAACAAAGTGCAAAAGAACTGAGAAATTTACTTTTCATCAATTCATCTGCCTGAAAAACTTTATGAATTTTTAGCATATTTAACCATTTTCCGAATAAAGTTTTGAAATGGTCTCATCAATTTGGCAACTTTACTCAAACTATTGAAATATGCTCTGTTATGGCTTTTAAGTAATGTATCATTTTGCAACAAAAAAAGATAAATTGATTAAATATAAGTTTCTGAGTAATTAAGTAAGAGACCATTGTCCTAACATTGAAAACTTGCCACGTTTTGTTATTTTTGAAGAAAACATACTCTTGTATGCTTTAGTACTTAGACGTGTTTTGTGTATCAGCATATCCTGGTTATTTGATATGTCATTATTACAATGTTAGTATTTATAATAGAGTTGAATCGTTGTACGGTATCTGGATAGGCGACAGAGATAACAATGTATTGTATCACTGTTTACAACTCCCCAAAACCCAACAAACAAAAAAATTGTTACAGAGAAGAGGGCGTCCTTCAGGAATAGAAATTTTAAAAACCTTTTTCATGACAATGTTTTAATGGAGAGAAACAAAATGTTTAATTTGATTTCAAGGAAGAATAATCTTTACAGTTAACTGAGAGATCCAGGACATGACAGACGGAAGTTATAGAAATTTATTTTGTATTTAAATTTAAAATGCTTTGTAACTTTTTCAGATACAAATCACAATAGAGAGAAAGGTGTGTCATATCTCCTTCTGAGGAATGTTTTGTGTTTGAATGCTACAGACGGCCGTTCCTTTGTTTCTTTTGGTATTGGCTCAAATGTAATTTGTATTGAATTAGAAATAAAAAATAATAATTTCCATCCCATTGCAATTCATTGATGTAATGTTAACTGCTGTTCAGGCAAAGTAGGCCTACTAGTCCATTCATACAAAATATCTAAGTCTGAATTTGGTTTGCTAGAGTTGAGGTAATTGGGATTTGTAAATATGCTTATTACTTATTATCATATTGACTTTTTCGACAGATCTAAAGTTGTATTTGTTTGATCGCGTGTGTTTGATAAATAATAATAATTATTGAAAACTGTAATTGTGTTCTGCTATTTTTTTTAAGAATAAGACAAATGCATGTAGCCATATGTTGATTGTGAAGAATATCATTTATTGGCTCTCCTAGTCAATTGTGTAATCCTCCTTTTGGTCTCTTCTCGTCCATTAACCATGCGTTGACGTATTGGGGATGGGAGGGCGCCCTAACCAATGGCCTTGACACTGTAAGGACTGGAGATTGGAGTGTTGTCCAATGTTGTAACTTGAATTTTCCATTTGAGGTCTGAGAGGGGAAGATTTCAGCATCTTTTAATCATCATGCGTCCCACCCCAATCCCCTTCTACCCCTTCAAGAAGGAAGGGGAAAAGAACACCCGCTGTAGACCTCATAGTAGAAGAAGGTTGATTTAATGAGGAAGAGAGTTGGCAACGAAAGCTACGTTCATTCAGTAAATACATTATTCAGGGTTTTCTTTTGCCACTTCTGTTATTAATACTCTACGTGTTTCACGGCTCCAACAACTAAAATAAATTCTAGCCACTCTCTCGCAGTTGAACTTTTTCGAGTTGAAGAAAAGATGTAGTACGCCACCATTTTAACCAATATTATAACCAATTTGTCAGAGTGTTGTAGATTGAAAAACCGCGGATACAGACGTCTCTGTAGTGTGTTACAGTAGTAACACAATCCTCTAATCCCTCTTTTCCCTGTCCCTGCTCATCGAGAGTTAATTTCAGCTACATTCCATCCAATGAAATGAAAAAGTTCAATAGTCTTACAGGGTTTCACGAACGTCGCAGATCAAATTTTACGAAATTAAAACTTAAATGTGCTTGTCGTCGGTTTGGCCTAGCCCTATATATACGCTTATCAAATCATGTGGTGAGATATGATATGCGGGTCTACCTGTATTAAGTGCACACACCGATACCGTACACATATGAACAATGCAATATATACTTAAAGTGATTCTGTGCGTTTAGAAAAAAAGAAATACAAAAACCTGATCTTTTTCAAAGTGGAACTTCGTTTAAGCTGCTTATCTGACGAGCTAGAAAGGATGAAAAGGTTTAACCAAGCCAATTTTGCCAAAAGCGTTTCATTAATTAAGAAATGAATGATCGAAATTATCAATATGTTTATCCACTGAAGACAGATTTCATTCATGTATTCTTTACGCCGTACTTCTTGATTCAAACAAGCCAATGAGAGAACGCACTTTAATGCATATTCACAGAGCCGTATTCAGTACCAACGACGCCCTCTTTTTTTATTTCAACTGAAGGGAAATTTCTCGGTAGGTGTATGAAAAAAATAGCATGCGTGCAGTGCGTGGATTAACAATACCCAGTGTCATCTTACCTGCGGTTACATATACGTGCTAGATACGCTACAATGAGTCATGGGTTATAATTGCTACAAATACAATATTCTCTTTTATAATTCTATATTTAAATCTCTATCATAATGAAGTTCTTTTGCTTTATGTCAGTGCTTTCGTGAGTGTGCAAGCTTCATTACTGTAACTAAGCTGAAGTACAAACAGGCGAATATAGCTGCTACCTTCACATGTTTGTAAACTGTGGAATGATGACGCCGGAATGAGGTGGGGGTGGGGTGGGGTTGGGATTATTTAAAACACAGCTACATACCTATACAGGATTAAGGATCACACGCCCTATACTTAATTCGTTAACTCCGACAAGCGGATAACAAAGCACTGCATTTTGATGATGAAGAAGAAAGGAGAAGAAATAAAAAGGCAACAAGACACAGATATTTAGAAGTCACCTTGTTTACACTTTATCAAAACCGAATGAATATGTTTATCTTTACACAAATCTCATCATTTAAGAAAGAATATTCCAAACTAAGTATATTAATTTTTAGATAGAGAAAGAGAAATAATACAAAGTTGTTTCTCCAACAACCATCTCTCCTGTTTCCCCTTCCCTCGAAACTGTGGTCAGGGCTTTGATATTTATCACAATCATATAAGTGGTTAGTCATGATCTCACCAAAACGCGGCTTCTCAATGTGTCTACGACCCCGCTCCTTAGTAAAGTACGCCAGAGATTCAACGAAGGAATTCTCAATCTAACCATGGAGGTAAAACAGACCTCCATGATCTAACTAACGTCTCGTCTTTTGTGAGAAATGAGAGTTATGAATCGTTGATAAAGCGCTCATTATCGGATGAAGAGTTTACACACTGACCAACGTGAACGCGCCTGTCATCAGATCTCAAGGGAACCACACACAAACTTGCGGTTTTTGATGACAAGCGCGTTATCCCACGTGAACACAATGTAATCGTAGCATGCGTACGTTCAGAAAACATTGATCTTTCTCGTTGAGTGAATTAAGGTATAAATGCAGATATGCAATATATTTTGCCGTGTGTAATTGGTGATGGTAATGACTGACTCCTCAAATCTACAAATATTCGCTGAATTGGTCATATGTAGTGCGAAGGTGGCTATGGGAATATGTAGAGTCAGTTTACCCGCATGAAGAGTTCGTTTCCCTGAATCACCTCGGCCTCTGCCACTTCCCATTCTACTCTCGTTGCTTACCGTACGTCACTGGCAGTAAAGTCATAGTCGAGGTATCTATATAGTCCTGCCGATGGTCTTTGCTTCCAATGATTAGAATTAGAGTTGACAAAGATATCAGTAATTTACACGTAACTTGTTTACTAAGGTCAAAGGTTAAAAAAGGCAATTAAATTTAGCATCTGGCAAGAGAAAGAAAGAAGCTACTGAAGGAAAGAACATATAAAACAAGGCAAAGAAGAAAATTTGCACTTAAAACAACAATGAACCGAAGAAATGTGAAAGACACTATGAGTTTGATCGCTTAATTTACATATATGCAATTATCAACCTTATATGGGAAATACCCGATTCGTAAATATTTATAATTCTTACTTTCCAACGCATTGTGGGACCACAAGAAGAGCTTTAGAAATACCATAATGAATGTGGCATGTCATTCAAAATCAACCAAACGTCCCATGCCATTACTCATCATGCAGAACGCCAGGCGGCGTCTGTGTTCAATTGGGTAAGGCGTCCTTATGCAAATTCCATCAACTTCCCTTATATTAATTTTGTAAGTTCTACGCATGCGTCTTATGATGTACTTGTAAGCAAAGAAACACTGTCAAAAGTCATTACATCATAAGCGCCGAATAATTATTTTTAGATCGCGAACCAATCACAATTAGCAGCGCTGACATATAATTAAAACACGCTGCAGATTGGTGAGGAGTCCCGTATGCACCTCCGTCGTATAGGCGCCCTAAAAAAGACATGATAAGCCCTCATGACACGAAGTAGATATTTTTACATATTTATATCAATAATAGTTTAAACAAGTTTATGCCTCAGTAAACTTGCCAATGATAATTCAGATCCCCTTAATAAAATGGTTTCGACCGTTTGCCTAAAGTTCATCGGTACTGGCCCCAAGGTAACGTTTTTTTTAGCAAAATGTATCTAAAAATTGTTGTTTTGAAAAAAATTATTTCTTGGATTGGTTCTGAATCCCCTACTTCGTTCTAGACATTGGAGAAAGGTAAATTAAACCCCTTAATAGCCAAGGTGAGTAACCAAATAATATAACTAATATGGTGCTAAAAAATATCTCTTTTGTGGGGTAAAAGATGGAGCATGCGGTGGTCATTGTTCGACTTTCTAGCATATTCCTAGCATATTTGACCACTTTCATACACTATTGGGGTTGACCTAGCTGACTCATTGTCGCTGTTCCATGTTAATCCTTTTCACGATACTGCCCTGCTAACGTTAGCAGGTTTGTTGTGTGATGACTCTTAATGGCGTAGGCCATACTGTTATAACTCTTAATTGCGTAGGCCATACTGGTATATGGAATATCTTGTTTGTATTTGTTTGTATATGTTTATGTTGAAATGAAATCAGAAAGTATACCATACCAGCATATATAGTATTAATTATACGTATGCTATTCAAAATTATCATACTACCATTACGACTGCAGGTTGAGAGCCCAAGTTCGTGTATAGCTGTAACATAATAACAGAATAGCTGATCCCTGCTGGGAGATATCACCAAACACAAGACGGCATTAAGGACTCGACACTTTTAAACAGAAGCCAACGGTTCTATAACGTTGTCAGTCACGAGCATGACGTAGGACTCTTACTTCATTTTAAGTAGATATGTATACATTATTTATACCTATACCAGCTCCTGAAGATCATGTTTCTTGCGATACATGTACCACAGTGACTTGACACGTAAGACAATACCATTAAAGGCTATCAGTATTGCACCTCAAATATGCTAACAAATTAAAAGAAATGATCACCAATGATCAAATTTCAACACGCATTTTACTTCCGTTCTAAACGTCGTTATCTATACAGAGATATTTATTTGTTATTTTCCCTTTTCCCTTTTCCCCCCTATTTTAACACTCCTGTTATCTGTTAAAATATAGAAAGGTCATAACCTCCGGGAAAGTACTTTTGGGGGAAATGTCTTGCATTTTTTTTCTAAAGTAAGCAACCTTTAAGAGTGGTAATGTCACACTTGGTAGGCGAACATTGACATATCTGATTTCCCGGATCAATGCCCGATGCATGCAAGCTTATATTTCACGCATGAATGTAGCTGCATGGATTCATTGTACGATCATTGTGTATGATGCAGATAGCCTAACCACGTATGGCTACTTCCACACCATACGGCAACGGCTGCATAGGCCTATAATTATGATTCAACCATTTATCATACAGACTATGATTCATGGAAATTCGCGAGTAATTGTATAATGTACATCTTTAAGAGAAGAGTTATTTCAGTACGATAATTAGTGGGATCAATTCATGAATGCGTAAATGTTATTTACTATAGAAGTACAAGATTAATCCATTCAGCTATTATTGCGTCATAAGATCGCTTAACTGAGTCTATAATGTGCATATCATGCGGCTAACATATTACAACATCCAACCAATTATTTCAATACTTTGAGATAATGACTTTGTTTCTACTGAATCATCGATCTCATTATTTTTATCACGTTAGAGAGAGAGGGAGACATTCTAAGTCAAGTACTGTTTATTTCTGTTTTTTTTACAAGACATCACCAAGATTTCCTCAGCGGCTGTCATCCTAGAGTTGAACGTCACTCGGACGATGACGTCATCAGAATCTAAGCGTTAGATATTGCACTGTGCTGATAGGAATCTTCGTTCTCACTTAAGATTATCCCTGCCATGTCAAAGTGACGATAGCCCGATTGTCTTTCTGATTCCATCGTTGAGTTCCCACTTGCTCCGCTCTCGAGGTCAATTTCCTGACCATTCGTTGCTACATTGGCAGATCCAGAAATAGCCGGTATATCTGGTCGACAAGCATCCTGATAGGAGGGCGGTATTTCATCTTCGCTCTCTTTCAATGTTTCATCCACCGCCTGGACGAAATTTGCATAAGGAACTTCAATGACCCTTGCTTTTCTTTTGCAAACTTTTGCTACGGTAGAGTTGACGTGCCATGTATTAACGACACCGTAAAAAATCAAGGCGACGAAGAATATTACTGTTGAAGAAGGAGATCTCATGTCGAACGGTTTACCGGGGACGAGGGACGTCGCCAACATGGTTAACGGTATGATTGCGCGAAATGCCAGAACTGCATAGCAACCAACCCACGTCGAAGCTCTGTAACAAGTCGAATGTTTGTAGCCCAAGTGACGTAACAATTTGTTAGTATTGGTTACCAAGACGTCCCCTTCGCTTATGATAATAATGAACGCCATGATTCCCGCCTTTTCTGTAATCATTGCATTTCCGGCCACCATGATGAATACAATGTGAACCAACAAAGTCACAATCTTGCTTCTTGCATTCTTGAAGATCATCAGGTCCCTACAGAAGAGGAATATTCGAATCCCGCAGACGACAGTCAGGAGAATGACAACTTCAGACGGTAGATCACCTCTGAATGGTTGCGAGGTCGGGAAAGATGTGAATAGAAGGATGCTAGCGTCAATTACAACAAATGTGTAAATCACCGTATCAAAGTAACTGCAGGTAAAAAAAGAAAAGAAGATTTTTTAAATGAAAACGGAAAGAAAAAGGTCATATATTGTATTCTCGTCCGAAGTGGTGCGAATAGCCCTGTAGAGTTTCTTTAATACAAAATTAGGACACATGTTTCTCACCCAGTTAGGATTACTTTATTTTCATATAAACTGTACTTACACGTCCTGCTTCAAAACAATTGTATTGACAGATTAAACAGTATATGAATATCATGTTTCTGTGACATAAAAGTTAGCAACTGCTCCTACTGTCAGTATACCAGTGCTTCGAAGCATGATATGAGACAACATAGAGTGGTATTTGCGTTTAAAAACTTGTCCATGATAACACGGGGTTATAATGTTATATATTTATATATCTTGTCAATAGTGATTTTATCAATAAATGGACCATATTAAAACAACATTTATTCGTGTGACCCTGTATAGGCTAAATCTTTTGTATACATATGGTATTCTGCAAATATATCTTGCCAACATATAGTCAGCGAGTGTGTGTGTGTGTGTGGAGGGGTGGAGAGGCAGGGGTGGTGGATGGAGGGGGTAACAGATGCATATGCTTCAGCGCTCTTCTCATATTTCTAATTTATTGCTCTCTATTGGACAACATGCTGTAGGTTATAAACTTGTATTACCGACACCACTGAGCTGAAATTCCATTGAAGGAAGGAAACACCACCAATCCGTTTTTCTTCAAAACCATTCATTTGTCTGACCTTTCGATCAGGATTAGATCGTGTCTCAGCTAATCAAGCGTGAAAAAGGTTTGTCTATACCGACAGCAAAAAATATGATAAATCAGTTTCGCTAGATGCAGCGTTGAGCAAATCTATGTTCCCTTGAAGCAGTCGCAGTTATGGCAAGGCTTGTTAACGAAAATTGAGCAGAGTGGAACGGTAAAAAGATTCTCTATACACTATAACTATATAACGATAAATATATATATATATATATAACGATATAGG
>JAIPMN010001496.1:926-23072 GCA_020650975.1 Apostichopus californicus | reverse complement strand
AGGCCTTAGCTACGTCCCTGGGTACACGGTGGTTACATAGTACGCTCCGACCAGAATTCACCCGATTACCAGATGCAGATCCACCTAACAACCGAGGTAACTTGCGTGAAGACTCAAACGAACAACCACTGGTTTATTTTCATGCCTTCATCACTTTAGCCACCACTCACAATGGACCTATTCTAAGTCTGACGATACATGCGCATGTGTGAGGTCATGAAAATATAATTAAAGTGATTTGTCTTGCCATCCTTCTTTCAAATTTCATAGAAATGTATTCTCGTAGACCTAGCAAAACATTTAAACTGACACAGTCCCATTGAAGTGTGTCACGGTTGACATTAAAAGTCATTGGTGGTTTAACATGCTGGCGTATGACGACTTTTGGCCAAATTTGCGCTAACTATACGCTCACTATACGAACTCGTATCTGGGCTGTGCCTCATTAGTTAGTTATTTAAATTATTAATAATGGCGTATGAGGAAAGGCACCATTTTGTGGTATGATTCCCAGGACGGCAAGTCGAGAAACTCACATGCAGTCGCGGCGGATAGCTTTCTTCGCATATAATGTCCGGGACATTTTGGGACATCGTTCCTATATGTCAGGGGTGGGCAACCTACGGCCCGCGGGCCACATGCGGCCCGCCATTGATTTTTTGGCGGCCCGTGAGATATCTCAAGAAAAAGAAAAAAAATCAATCTATTTACATCATCACAAAAAACGAACTAGCTGCATAGAATTTATCTGCACTAATGATGCTGTCAGGTAGGCCTATTATCACCATTTTATCAACTGTTCTGTATTGACATTATGTTTTTGTGAATACAGATAAGTACACACACCTATTGCTTGAACGTCCTCGGAAGCAAAGGTTTGAAATCAACAGCAGGTCGTTGGTTAGGTGCGGCCCTGTCAATCTTTCACTCCTAAAATCTGGCCATTCATTCAAAAGGGTTGCCCACCCCTGCTATAGGCCTATATCTGAGGCCCTGGGGTCATTCCTTTACCGACTTGGTGCAGTAAAATGTGCCCATTTCGAAGTAAATTTATTCACAGATTGTTAGTTGTCATGGGTTCGAACAAATGAGGGATATTCTATCCTGAAACATAGGGCAAAATGCGGCTGGGGTTCCAGTTCGCCGCATCATTTGTCAACTTGCACAGGGTTCTAATGCTCATGTCAATTGGAATCACTAGTAAAAGAAATAATCCACCAAAAATTAAGGTCGCATGAACTTTATTGCAAATTTCCTGAGTGACGAATTTGTATTTTTCTCCCGAAATTACGCAACTAAATGGCTGCTATCCAGCCTGGCAAGTGCCATCTCCAGCGATCTGGCAGGTATTGAAATCTGAAATTTTCTTGGTACGCTGCGCGCCAACCGATGGTGGCGCTCCGCTTAGATAGTACTTATGGCCGGAATACTCGAATCGATTACGTCCCCCCCACGTTTCAAATCGGATTGACGCCCCTGACCTAGACCATTCATAATGACGTCACGTCACGGAATGAAATTAAATAAATCAACTCTTATTGTTAAATGGTGATATCCGAAGATACTTTGAAGTATGGAAAAGTTGTGTTCAACTTTTGTGGATCGTTCCACTAACTTTGACACGGGGAACTTATTAGCTGTCCAAAAGTAAATCACAACTTAAAACTTTATACAGTTACGGAACTTACGGCCCTGTTTTTTCGGACCTTACATGATTTACCACCATTCAAATGCTATCCACAATATTTCAGCAAATTTCGACAATAGCTCTAAGAGGATAAACATTTTTTTTTACGATTTCTGTGACCTCGAATGACCCTTCACATTTATAGCAAAATATATAATAAATAAAATCTCGACTCACACAAATCTCTCATAAAATTTCAGTTACATCGTAGGAAAAAGACGACATGGCAACAAATGAACAGCAACTTTGGCAAATTGGCGCGATAGCTATACATCTAGTTGTAACCGCATGTCATATTTCACTAGGGGGAGGGGAGGGGAAGGGGTGGGTGGTCTTCCAGTAACGTGTGAACATTATATTGCTTGGTCAGATATAACCCAATACAAAATACAGGCTTACATTAGGCTCACTCTTACCACGAAGATGTTGCTTCTTTCCGGTAAGCGTGCAGGAATTGCACGGCGGGAATGCATTAAAATATTTATAAAAGTTAAATATATTCACTACTATTTTAGCAGACCTTGTATGTAGTCTATCACAAGAAATCCTGCTGATCAAACAATCCTTAACAATATTTTCAAGAATAGCGCCATCTATTCTTCCTGCCTGTTATAAATACGTGGCCTGTTTATCGTGTACAACTCGTCAATGAAAATGTTGCATATGAAATAAGGACTAGGTCCTAATATAGGCTACACGAACACTGTGCAAGCACTCGTAAGATAACGGGAGTGAAATACTGCTGGAGCTTATTATCGTGTTTTTCTTGCCACAAGAAGCGTTTTAACGATGGTAATTTGTCGTAATTTCCCAATACTTAAGAATTGAGTTTATCAGCGAGCCGAATCCGGTAAACCGTGATAACTTGAAAACGACAGTAACTCTAGTCTGGTTCCAACGTGTAACGTAACATAACATTAGGCTATTTGGCATAAACTAGTGGGGGTAAATTGTGTGTTAGGATGCTGTTCAAGTCTCCGTACTTGGGGTATAGTACAAGTATACAACACCAGTACTTCCAGTAAACTAAGGTTACGCAGATACTTAGTACTATATAATTGCACATTTGAAAATAATGTTTCTGTGTAGTATGAAGTTTAAACTTTCTTCCACCAAATGTAAGTGATTGAACAATGTAAAACATGTCGCAGTATCGTTTAGTGCAGCTAGGCTAGACCTACTGTATTTAGTCTCAACCAATTCCAAAGAACATCGGCAAAAATATCTACGAAAGTAGCTTGGCTTCTGCATAAATACCTATGAAGGTAGCTTGGCTTACGTAACAATAGGGTTCCTCTTGTACTATTTGCTATATATCAAGTCTAAAGGGACCTTGTGTCATTAAGTTTTAAATTTTAATGAAACTTGGATAAAGTGGTAACAATTTGTTAAAGTTTTGTATACTGTTCGCATAGTAATTTAATCCTCTTAGGTTTTAACTTCAGATGGGAATTTCCACATGTATATATGTTAGTAGTCTACTAGGTACGCTAGTAGTACTAAACTCTACTGTGTAGGGGTTGCCTGCGCAAAACTAAGCCATCACCAACCAATTCCAAAGAACATCGGCAAAAATATCTACGAAAGTAGCTTGGCTTCTGCATAAATACCTATGAAGGTAGCTTGGCTTACGTAACAATAGGGTTCCTCTTGTACTATATGCTATATATCAAGTCTAAAGGGACCTTGTGTCATTAAGTTTTAAATTTTAATGAAACTTGGATAAAGTGGTAACAATTTGTTAAAGTTTTGTATACTGTTCGCATAGTAATTTAATCCTCTTAGGTTTTAACTTCAGATGGGAATTTCCACATGTATATATGTTAGTAGTCTACTAGGTACGCTAGTAGTACTAAACTCTACTGTGTAGGGGTTGCCTGCGCAAAACTAAGCCATCACGATATCAATATTCAACAAACTTTTTCAATTGGTTTAGAAATTAATACATATGAATACAACAATTTATGTATATTAAAGCCTTTAAAAGCATTACGTACTTGCTAAGCTCAACCTGTCCCCCTTAAAAAAATTGTTATAGTAGATTTTAAATAATAATTTTGCTGTATGTAAGAAAATGCTCTGTGAAATTCATTAACAACCTCTGCACATGAAAAATTTCCATACATAAGGCATGTGCAGATAGCAAACCGTTTTCAAAATCTGTTTACAATTTAAAATTGCTTCAGGTTGGCCCATGGTACTGCTTTCGTCACTCTGTGTAATGTTGGTAAGGATAGCCTTGCTAATATTAGCGACCACGAGTCACTCGCCAAAATGTTGAGCGTCGTGCACTTTCTATTCGCCAAAGCTAAAATTCTCCAATGGTGATTTGGCGGCTGTATTTGGGGAAAATTTCCTAGGTTTAGAGTTATCTTAACTTTTAAGTTAAAATGAACAAAATCGGTGACTGTTCCTAGTCTATTGAAATAACTCCAAGCTTTGTTCTGGTTTAACCTCTAGGCTTATGGTGTAAGAACAGTTGCATGCCTGTAATCCAACCCCAGGAATTTAGACTATTAGAAGTCATGTCAGGCCAATGTGCCCTCTGTTACCATGATTGTGCCATTTGCCTAGGCCTACAGTACTATGAATGTACTGAAAGAGATAGTCTAGCCTATGCCTAACATAGGCCTAACCTACTGTAGGTCTAGCCTACCGTAAGTGATAAAGGTACATATTATTAAACATATTATTATATATTATGAAACACAAATGATAGAATGCAAATGATATAGCCAACATATTGCAAAGTACATGCAGTGGGGTCATTCCATGTAACATTACTGAAGGTTTAGAAACCTCCCCAGGTGGTCCAACTCCAAAAACACCATCAGTATTCTAACATGTTGTTTCTAATGATAAAAACAGAGATCCGGACTACTTTTGACTCTATTACTCACCTAGGAAGTCCAGGGGGAACAACTGATCTGATTGTTAAATTGTATTATACACACGCTACACAGGATAGTCCATTTAGTCCTTTGTACATGTTCATCAAATTACAGTACATAACTGAGGAAACACCTTCATATTCAGGTTGGAGTGCTCCTGAGTAAATGATACATAATTGACAACAGTGAAGTTATTGATATGAACCATTTTCCTTAACTGTTCCTAGTTGATCTTCTCATGTAACTTACGGTAAATGAACCGCTGGTCAGCGTGTTACAGTGTGGCCTCAATGGAGGAGATACACTCATAATTGGCTTCATTGAGATTTGATCCTCTGAAGTTTGACTCAAATTCCCTTTTCTTCTTTGCCTTCTTACAAAGTGTAACAAAAGGAGCCCACAAAGTTGATGAAACTATTCGATATCATCAGATATGTTACGATTTTTTGTAAATTGTCTTTCTCTCCTAAGGTGCTTTTAGCAGCGGCCATTTGCACTAAAAGTGGCAAGGGCCTAGTAGCTCGTCAGTTTGTGGAGATGACCAGGGCCAGAATCGAGGGCCTCTTGGCAGCATTTCCCAAGCTAATGAACACGGGCAAACAGCACACGTTCGTTGAAACAGAGAGTGTTCGATATGTATACCAACCTTTGGAGAAGTTATACATGCTTCTAATCACAACAAAAGCTAGCAACATTTTAGAAGATTTAGAGACGTTAAGGTTATTTTCCAGAGCGGTAAGTATTTTGATACTTTTTAACATTGCCCTTTTTCTATTCTTTCCATATTTTATTGGATGGTCTCTCTCTCTAAATGAAAGAGAAGTTAAGTTTATAGAAACACAAGAGGTTTTATATTTGCCACAAATTACAAATAAAGGGGCAGTCGTACAGTTATCTTCATTGACAATTTTGTACAATGGAATGACCGTTCTTGTTATTTGAGCTTTCGGCCTGTCGGTAAATCTCTCGCGCACAGCTTTTACAAGTCTCATGTTAAACTGACTTGAATTGACTCTTTTGAACAGTACAGTATAAACATTGGATAAGATTATATTTAACCGGGATGATTCCAACAAAATTGGACAAAGATTGAGCTGGACTGCAATTTTGACTTAAAGGCCGCTTTATTGTCTAATTGTCAGAAAACGATGGAACCACTTAAAAGTACAAAGAAACATGTAGGTAGTGCAGTTTTTTATATACAGTGCAGCAACCATATGTAGTATTTTTATTAGAGACAAAGTTCATAGCCTCAAAAAACAGTTTCAGTATTCAAGATAAAGTAAGGATCGAAACGCGAGGCCCTATAACAATTAGGAGACAGGTCCATTCTATGGTCATATTAATTAAAATAAAACTGTTAGCAAACTGCTTATAGAGAGCCTGTGTAAGAGAATGTTTTAAAATAAGTTGGCCTGACGTTTCGTTGGAAGATCAAGGATCGAAACATCAGGCCAACTTACTTTTACACAGTCATATTAATTAGTAAACTTGTGCCATACTGTACGTGAGAACGCGGGCCGATGCTGTGGCCGAGTGGATAAAGGCGGTGGCATTTGAAGTGCAATGATGCTTAGCAATTGGGAGGTCCTGGGTTCGATACCCGGCCGGTTCATAGTAAGCTGGGTTTTTCATCCAAGAGCAATCTACAGTTTTCCCCATCTGAACTGACAAGACTCCAAATTGAGTACAAATGTTGAATTGGAAGCCGCCCGACGTGTAAGTTGTAGTCCATAAGGCCCTTGTGGGTTTCTTTCAGATTTGCGGTCATTTAAGCGTGGTAAAAAGTGCTGATTGTTACTATTATTGTGGGGACATTCACATTGTAGCTTGCATTGAAATACAGTATATACTCGCTCACTCCTTTTGGGCACATATGTACTGTGGATGTGAGAACGTGGGTTTTGATGGATATGACCGTCAGGTTATGATTTTTCTACTGTTTTATGTAAAATCACTGATTCCAGCTTTATACAGAAAGCTTGAGTTCTTACAAATTCTACATATTAATGAATAATGTTTCTCTTGTCCTCATCTAGCTGTGGTAGTGATTTTAGCGCCTGTGAACAGCGTATCAATGGATATGGTAGTGCTACTGCTTTATCAATATAGTTTTATTATTACGATTTATTATTCATTTTTTATCTTTTCTCTAAACTCTTTTCTTTTACAGATTCCAGAATACTGTCGAGCCATGGAAGAACAAGAAATATTAGACCATGCTTTCGAGCTGATTTTTGCATTTGATGAAATTGTCGCCCTTGGTTACCGAGAAAGTGTCAACTTAGCCCAGATTAGAACATTCACAGAAATGGATTCCCACGAAGAGAAAATGTTTGAAGCTGTCCGTGAGGTAAAGGAATATATGTATACATCCATTTGGCGGCAATTAGTCTGTTCTCCGGTGATTAGATGCGATATATATGCAGCTCTTCAACATTTTCAGCTCTCATAATGTTCGTGGGTTCAAGGTCCCACTCGGTCGTGCAGTTTGGCCGAGCACAAAAGACTAAAAAAAAGCAATTTAGAATAATCAAGTTAAGGTGCTTAAAATAGTTTGGTATACCTTTGGAACGTTGATGATACATTTGAAAAGATCTCTCCTTGATTAAACTAGGAAATGAAATCGGTGGTCAGCCAACAATATTGTCATGGTCTGAAGTCACCGAGTCTGTTTGTGAAACTATATAGGACAGATATAATAGTCCCCTCTAATAATTTGTGGGTATGGTTGGAAAGCCCCATTAGATGATGTCATTGTCTTCCTGTGAGCGTAGATCTATTGTTTGGGTAAAAACCGAGTGGACCCTCCCTCTTCTGGCATTTCGCAACTACTTTTACAAAAGAATGCTTGACAACATTTCTTTCAACCTTAAAACTCAAGTGAATTGTCACCCATGGCATAATTTGCCATTGTTGTTTGGAATTCAAACAGTTTCTGCTTGATCAGTGGCAACAGCGAGCCACTCTGTGACAGCGAGCCTCGTACCGCATTTCGACACATTGAAACGTTCTAAGCCTAACATTTCCTAAACGCCGTTCATGAAAACTAAGGCAATATGTAGTCAAGTTTTTCTTCCGAAACTTGGATGTGCGTGCATTTGGGCTTGACTGCTATCAATTCGAGCCTGAATACACAGTTGAGGAACTGAGACAGGAAGACCTAGAGCTTGCTAAACAGATCGCATTCGTAGGCCGACACTGGCAGTTACTCTGATGCTAGTACTGCCAACACTAGTAGCAGTTCTGCGATGTAGGGCCAAGCCTGATGCTTATGTGCCATTTGTACGTTCTCTTTTCTCTGGAAACCTTTTCTCGTCAGTAATAACATCATACCTTTTCCCCTTCCCTGCTCCTGCCTCTTCCTCTCCCTGTTTACACAACCAAATGCTTAACACTCCGGCATTCTGCATCAATTTCCGAACAATCTCCGAGAGCAAGTAAAAGATTCATATAACTTAGGATGCGGCTCGCCGACGTCTTCTTTCAAGCGTCATCGTTATTGAAATTAACATAATGGCCGCCAACACAGTAGGTGTTAAAAAAAATAAATAGAAAATTCCTGGAAATTCACGGTAGTTTTGACGGTTAGTTTTTTGTCACAGAGGGTGTAAGAATATTAGTCTCTACTATGAGGTCACTGCAAAACCTTGGGGTTTAATTTCTTCTTAACCCCATTCCCACACCTGCCCCAAGTGAAAGGTGTCTTGTTTTGTGATATCTCTTATCAAATTTATTTACAAAAATTGTCTCGTACAGATTCTGTATTCAGTATGAGTGCGATGCCCTTACTCTCCCTTTTAACATAGGTCACACAACACTCATCATCGTAGTGATTGTAGAAAACCCCACAGATCGCTTATAACAGTATCATCGTCAATGATTTGCAGAAAGAGTGGTCTATCTTAAAATTGATCCTCAGTTTGTTTTAAGAAACAGTGATTCATTTATTCAGTATCGAATTATAACAGAATGCTTGAAGCAAAACAATTTCAATTTGTCAAACAGATCTGCAAAAGTGTATAGTAGTCTTTGTACACAAAACCATGTGGTATTCAGTACTTGATAAACCGACTTGATGAAAGTGCACGAAGGATTGCCACTGGCTGCGAAAAATGGAAGGGCACTTAAATTGGTTATTCCCTGATGAGAGTTAATACTAATAATAAATATTATGCAACTTATATAGCACAATATGCAAAGGCTTCAAAGCGCTTTACAAAACATACTACATAAAAACAAAGTTGAAAAACATAAATACAAAACCAATACACCTAACAAAGATAAAATTACACAATTTGTAACGAAGAGGAAATGTTAAAAATACAGTGTAAAACTACATCAAATATGTGAAAAACTACTAAAATAACTATAAACTATTTTACAATATTTTACAGAATCAATAATAGCATAAAACGCATATCAAATATATATTGCACAAATATTGCAATGGAATTCAGTTGTGTAAAATGGTGACACTAAAAACAGCCATAAAATGAAAGATATATTTATGTGTCATAGAAATGCAGCCGGAAAAGGTGGGCTTTGAGTTTGGATTTGAAAATTCCCAAGGATGGTGCATGGCGATTGTTGGCGGGAAGTTTGTTCCATAATTCGGCCGCGGCGTAAGCGTTATTGTTTAACTAACGTTATTGTGAAACTCTTTGTGGTTTGGGCTGGCACATAATTATCTTCTCTCATTATTATAATACATTTACAGTCACAAGAGAAGGAGGCCCAGAAGGAGATGAAAAAGCGAATGGGTGAACTCAATGCTCAGAGGAAAGATGCTGCCAAGAAGGGTAGGGACGTACGGTCCGGCGGCTTTGGGTCTTCGGTACGAGGAGGGGGAAGTAGCGGAGGAGGTGGTGGAGGAATGGACACAATGATCGAGCCCAGGGAATCTAAGCAAGTCACAAAACCAACAAAGTGAGCTTAAACTCTTTAGAGAAGTGTTCAGCACATCTCATTTAGTTTGATTGGAAGACGCAATCCAGACATCGTCTCATATTTACGTACTTTGGATTTGGCAAAATTGTGAAAAAGAAGAATTCCCCCCGAATAGAGATAAGAAAGAGCTCGTTCTGTTTAGGAATTTGGCAAATTTTAAAGCTCCACGGCAGGTGGCTGCCATTTTTGTCGATGTGTGATACCGAAATGGTAAAGTAATAAGTGAAATTCAGTATTTTCCATTTTTTTTTTTTTAGGGGGGGGGGTGGAGCTTTTCATGGTAAAAGCAGTAATGCCTCTGGAAAATAAATGCCCAAGGGCTGTTACGTCATTTTATGTCTTTCTATGCACAGAAAAGCCAAGCCAACTTTTTGTTGGACATCCCAGAGCTCTCCAGAATTGTTCCAAGGCCGGTAGGCCAGTTATTTGGGTTTTCTGAGTCGGCATGGTCTAGTAAAGTGATGACTTTGAGGGATCACCTTATACCTAATTACTAGGTAGCTCAGTGGGTAGAGCACAGGGGCATTTTTCATCCTGTGCCCACTGGCTTGTATGCCAATGTTTAGATAAAAAGAAAGATGTATCCTCACGATTGATTTTGGTTTCTTTCGTTAGATCACTGGGTAAGGGCATGAAGCTGGGAAGCAAATCAAAGGACGTCAACTCCTTCTTGGACAAACTCACCTCGGAGGGCCAAGACGTCATCAGCGAGAAGAAAACCCGTCAGTCGGCCAGCATGACCAAGGCCACGACACCAGCGGCTAAGACAGAAAAGTAAGTGGCATGACAGCGGAGGTGGTCAGAGATAAGGCACGGGCCCGCCAGCGCAATAGTGGAACATCATGGAACGGTTTATGGCAGTTTCTGTACATAGCAGGCATGAGCTTATTCCGCGAATTCGCGGAATATCCGTGATTTCTTTTCTACCTCGGGGACAAATACTATTATCCTAACACACTGTAGCATATGTAAACTGGAGCCTATACTGCAATTTTTGCAAAGTTCCGTGATTTTTTTTATACCCCAGGCTCATCCCTTTTTCATAGGGAGGACTGCAGTAATTTTAAAAAGCTACACATTTTCACAGCCTTCATAACTGCTGAGCAGATACTGAAGACTGAATTGTAGCCGGAACAAAATCCAGAGCAGTGTTTGTTTTCTTACTAACCATGAATCACTGGGAACAGTCACTTCAGAAAAAATGGCGGGACGGAAAATACTTCAAACTTAGTGGAGTTTTGTAAAAAGGTCCCGCTTGCTTGTGATGGGATGTTGCAATGGACAAATGAGCATGTGAAAGAAGATCTCTCTGGTCTTTTATATCTCGTGTAAAGTCATCTTTCCGTGTTGCTTGCCATGGGAGATCAACAACGTCCTTAAAGCAGGTCAAATTTTCTATTCAGATATAACCAAAGTCAGACAGAGTTGACAAAAACTTACATGGAAATTCCTTACAAATTTTGCCCTGTTTAAGTGTTTGTAACCTGCAGGATTTTCAGGCTGCAAAATTTTCACAGCCGCTCGCAGGATCAATGTCATGCACGCCCTCTGCACAGCAGGCTAAACGATCGGGTCGATAGATTTGACAGGGTTATATATTTAGTTCATTTTACAGATGTAAAGAATTAAATATATAACCCTGTCAAATCTATCGACCCGACTCTTGTGTTATACCAGAGCCTTTCAATGGCTATTCGATGATGTTTAATTTATTCAGATTTTCAGGTACGGACAACCTCTCTGACAAAGTCTATGAGGTCAAGAGTCGTTTCTCTTTTTTTATGGACAGTTTGGTCAACAAGAATGACAAACCAATGGTTACCTTGAGCTTGAATTTTGAATTATTATCAATGAATATTCATAGGGTTGACTGTGAGGTACAGGAATCTGGTTCAAATCTGAAAAACCGTAAAGGTTTCTTGAAGTCTACACCTCTTGTCTTCTATACTCTCTCTCCCTCTCTCTCCTTTTGCAGCATACATATCCAGGCGTCGGAGAAGATGAGTGTGACCGCCAGCCGGGATGGGGGTCTGGAGGGGTTAGAGGTCCACGGGATACTGCAGTTGAGGGTCGCTAACCAGGAGGATGGGTTAATCAAGATTCATGTGGATAACAATGATGACAAGGGGGCACAACTACAGGTAATTGTTTGAAGCTTTATACATTACAAGATTGTGTGTGTCTATTAGCTGTAATGTTGCACACATTCTAACATCAATGTTTAGGATTGTGGCTTAGTTCTACTGGATACAGTATATAACACTAATGTGTAGGATTATAAATGGATTATGCTTCTAATGCTGTTCATGTTTGAACACTGATGTGTAAGATTGTTGTAATGTTGGACACATTCTAACATCAATGTGTAGGATTGTGGCTTAGTTCTACTGGACACAGTATATAACACTAATGTGGTAGGATCATGAATGGATTATGCTTCTAATGCTGTTCATGTTTGAACACTGATGTGTAAGATTGTGTGTGTCTGCTAGTTGTTATGTTTGACACATTCTAACATCAATGTGTAGGATTGTGGCTTAGTTCTACTGGACACAGTATATAACACTAATGTGTAGGATTATAAATGGATTGTGCGTAAGATAGTCTGCACTAAGTGATAGGTAGACACATTGCAAAATTAATGTGTAGAAGCTACAACCTGTCTTAGACACACTGTTAACTGCACAGGATTACGTACTGGTACTACAGGTAACGTAAGACGTGTTGGTACTTCAAGAGTTCCTTAAAGGTGTGAGATTTTTGTGTTATTGGTGTAGAAGTGGTGTAGATAATGATAAACTGTATTTGACTTTGCTTTTGTAGTTACTGTAGTGTTTGAAATTCTTTGTTGTTGGTGTAGAAGTGGTGTAGGTAAATAAAGGGTTAATCAACGGTCTAGCGTGCGTTACTCACAGGATTAATGCACGATCGGGGGATAATGCAAGCGATGCACGAGGGCGGAGCCCGAGTGCATCCAGCGATAGCATTAACACCCGGAGTGCATTAATCATGTGAGTAACGCACGCTAGACCGTTGATTAACCCCGTTCATTCATACACTACCATTTGTGTGGGGAAAAAATCATAAAAGAAAACATATTTGGTTACATATAACCAAAGATTTATTAATGTGATGCCCCGTAATTTTACCGTGCGTTACTCACAGGATTAACCACGGTCAGCTGACCTGAATGGACCAATAGGATTTAGGAATCTTTACTAAGTATGAATGAAAAGTATTTGACATTGCTTTTGTAGTTACTGTAGTGTTTGGTAAGGACTTTATAGCAGGATTAATTACTGTGCAGGATTCTGCACAGGTGATCATAGCAGTGGGATTTGAGGGGGGAGGGTGTCATATTAATATACAGTGTGTAAGATTCTCTATATTTGCTGAATGTGACCTTGTAGTACAACGTGTGGTATTTCTGTATGGTTGGTGTTGCAGTGGTGTTGTATCGAGACACATTTAAGTCTTTTAAGTTGTTGAGTACTGAAAAGCTTGCTACAGTATTGTTACAAAGACTTGTAATAAAGATTAAACAAATATTGTTTTTGCCAGAACGTGTTTGAATCTGCGAGCTCATTATTTTGTCCTGATATCAGTGGATCAAATCCCGTAATTCTAGATTCAATGTGACAAACTGACATCGTTTCCGCTAGCATCCATGAACTTAAGAACCATTTCCAAGGTATTATAATTTTGATGGTATCGTGAAATTAATAATTTTGAGGATTTTAATCGTCAGCTGACGCAGCCATATTTTTAACCATTTTTGGGGGTTTTGAATTTCTGCAAATGCCCTTGTATTTTGCTATTTGCAACATCAATTTTCTTGCTTGCACGTTTTTTTCTTGTTTCTGTGTAGACACATCCAAATGTTGACAAGAATCTATTCAACACGAAATCAGTCATTGGTATGAAGCAATCTAAGAAGCCATTCCCAGCCAAGCTTGACGTTGGAGTACTAAAATGGCGTTTCCAGACACAGGATGAAAGCCTCATGCCTCTTTCTAGTAAGTACAAGAAACATTGGGTCAAGCGACCTGGAGATTCTGTTTCAGAACGAAGTTGCCCGCTTTAAACGTCGATGAGTTTGTGATAACACATCATGGTACCTTTAACATTGTTCAGGAACATTGCATTTAAGAAGAGTAATTGATCACCATCCATATTTTTGTATCGCACTTAGCATCATATAAGCTCATTGCTCAGTGGCAACGGGATGGATCTCTCTCTCTCTTCAGCTTTCCAAGAGAGGGCGCAGTGATGCCCGTCCTATTGTGAGTGATATGATATGATATACATATGTTGCAGCGCTATACAAAAACTTTGGTTCAAGGTTCAATTTGTGCTGTTTTGTCGAACAAAAGACCTACTGTAAATAATATATACAATATGTTTCTGAAAGATCACTTCATCAGTAATGACGATACCAATTTGTATCTGCTACTAGTGATCAACTTCTGCTTTCGCTATTTACGCAGAACAAGACCGGATGGATTTGACAGTGTCCTATGTTGTTTTTTGGCGTGGCTGGAATTCCTTGTTATTTCAACCACGTAAATGTGTCTTAGTTAGATTGAGCCTTGAGGGGCATGCGGTTGTTTCTGATGAGGTCATCAGGGATGTGCCCACGCTGGGCGGCACTGGGCGGCCTTGCCCAGCACTCAAAATTACCGCCCAACACTGTCTTAAAAATCGTGAATCCCGCCCAGCACTATTTTCATCTAAAATCCCGACATTCCTAACAATATATTCAACAAAAATTGGGCCTATATGCCAAAATCATACAGACTATTAATGCATCAGTTACTCATGCGAGAAACATTACTAACGGCTCTCAATCGGTCCCTTGTAAAATCTCTTTGAAACAAACCAATAACTTTTAGCAGGTACGTAATATATTTCACTAAAAAAAAATTTAAAATGTAAATTGTTAGAAAACTACAGTAGTGTATGTGCTTAAAAAGCTACACAAGTGCCGGCATTTGTCATCTGAGCACCTTAAAAAATCAAAAAAATTCTCGAAGGGGAGGGGGACACCCCCTCCCCTTTAGACTGCTCTCCCAGGACGGCGATCAGTATACCCGGCACTCAGGAAATCCTGGGCACATCCCTGGTCATGACCTGTGAGAAGTGCCAAAGTGTTTATAACGCCGCCCGTTAGCAGTGGAAGAAGTGATGATGTCGGGTCCATATATCGTTTGTCTCTTAGTGAACTCGCCATCCATCTGTGAATTTACGTTTTTTTCTTTCGATCTGGAAGAGCGTTTCCTTGCGAGTGTTCATGTCGTCGTGCTTTCTCGTTTCCATGTTGCTTATTACTCATTCCACCGTCTTTCCCCCTGCGTAGTAAACTGTTGGCCGTCAGAAAACAACGATGGAGGCTGCGATGTGAATATCGAATACGAACTACAGCTGGAGGACATGGAACTCCAAGATGTATCCATAACCATTCCTGTTCCGTAAGTAACTTTTACGTCCATTTAACCAGCTTTGTAGTCCAGTCCAGCACATCTGAGTACCGAGTTCCAGCCCCCAAGAGTCCGGTCCGACTAGGTTCAGTTCATTTATATTCATTTAACCAGCTTTGGAGTCCAGTACATCCGAGTACCGAGTTCCGGCCCCAGAGAGTCCGGTCCGACTAGGTTCAGTTCATTTATATTCAGGGAAATGTAAATTTACACAATGGGATCGATTTTCTCGGAACTGCCAGTCTTGATAAGGGTCCTGGAGTTCTGGCTGTCCAAGTCGGTGTCCCATTTTTGTTTTCACGATCGAGTTAAACATTTGAAGTCGTTGAAAAATGGACCAGTGTGGACTGGAGTGCCAGGTCCGTTGTCAAGTACTATAACACTGTCATTTAGTCACAATGGGCAGCCCTACTTGGCTGTTAAATTTTGCTCTATATGGGCATTTTAATCTTATTTATCAGATACTTTTACCAGAAACTTGAAAGCCATATTAGTAAAAAGTAAACTTGTGAGACCACCATTTCTATGGTATGTGGTATGAACATTTTCATGATCAGTGTATTGTCAGGTTGTTGTCAGTGTTCAGTTTAGCCCCACCCTTGCCACACCCATGCCCATGCCACACCCATGCCACACCACCTGTTCACATCAACCTGCCGCTCCATTCCCTCCCGTCCCCGTTGTCCCTCCCTCTCCCGCTTCCATCCAGGCTTTAATATCTAACCCACCTGCCAATCAATCGAATCGAATTTCGATCACCTTATGGAAAGACAACTTTTACACAATATTGAAGGTGGGTCTTCACAGACCAAATAATTCCTCCAAAATAAAAAAAATGTTTTGTCACCAGGTCTGGAGTCGGTGCTCCCGTCGTGGGAGAAATTGATGGAGAATATCACCATGACAACCGTAAGAACATTCTAGAGTGGACTCTGCCCGTTATTAACTCTGAAAACAAGTCCGGAAGCCTGGAGTTCAGTATCGCTGGCAGCCCTGATGATTTCTTCCCAGTCAATGTCAACTTCTTTGCGAAGAGGACCTACTGTAATATACAGGTATGTTGCACAGGAGGGTAGCCAAGCTAAAACAGCCGGGTAGAAAGATAGCTCATCTGTGATTATAAGTTCATAGGTAACTACATAGGTAACTACATATGTTACTAAATATGTCACTACATAGGTAACTAGATTGGTAACTACACAGGTAACTTCATAGGTAACTACATTAGTAACTACATAGGCAACTACATAGGTAACTAGATTGGTAACTACATAGGTGACTTACTAGGTAATTACATTGGTTACTACATAGGTAACTACATTGGTAACTACATAGGTAACTTCATAGGTAACTACTAGGTAACTACATTAGTAACTATATAGGCAACTACATAGGTAACTAGATTGGTAACTACATTGGTAACTACATATGTTACTACATAGGTAACTACATTGGTAACTACATAGGTAACTTCATAGGTAACTACATAAGTAACTATATAGGCAACTACATAGGTAACTAGATTGGTAACTACATTGGTAACTACATATGTTACTACATAGGTAACTACATGGGTAACTACATAGGTAACTTCATAGGTAACTACATTAGTAACTATATAGGCAACTACATAGGTAACTAGATTGGTAACTACATTGGTAACTACATTGGTAACTACATATGTTACTACATAGGTAACTACATTGGTAACTACATAGGTAACTACATAGGTAACTTCAAAGGTAACTTCATAAGTAACTATGTAGGCAACTGCATAGGTAACTTCACAGGTAACTACATTGGTTACTATCACTTGTGGTATTAGAACGTGGTATTATAACTAGAAAGTTAGTGATACATACAGAAGTGTATTGTGTGTAACAAGGTAGATAGTGCTATGGAGCATTAGTGGATGGCCTGATTTGGTAAATATACCCGTGAATACCTGTGGTAGGTGAATCTATAGGGGATAGGTGAATCTATAGGGGATAGGTATATATATATATATATATTTATATATATATATATAGGGGATAGGTGAATCTATAGGGGATAGGTGAATCTAGAGGGGATAGGTGACTCTGTAGGGGATAGGTGAATCTAGAGGGGATAGGTGTATCTAGAGGGGATAGGTGAATCTAGAGGGGATGTGTGAATCTATAGGCGATGGGTGACTAGAGGGGATATGTGACTCTAGAGGGGATGGGTGAATCTAGAGGGGATAGGTGAATCTAGAGGGGATAGGTGAATCTAGAGGGGATAGGTGAATCTAGAGGGAATAGGTGAATCTAGAGTGGATAGGTGAATCTAGAGGGGATGGGTGAATCTAGAGGGGATGGGTGAATCTAGAGGGGATAGATGAATCTAGAGGGGATGTGAATCTAGAGGGATGTGTGAATCTATAGGGGATGTGTGAATCTATAGGGGATAGGTGAATCTAGAGGGGATAGGTGAATCTAGAGGGGATAGGTGAATCTAGAGGGGATAGGTGAATCTAGAGGGGATAGGTGAATCTGTACATAAGGGAGCGTTAATCTGTAGTGGATGGTTAAATCTGTAGTGGATGGGTAAATCTGTTGGGGTGGGTAAATCTGTCGGGATGGGTAACTCTGTAGTGGAAATCTGTATTGATGTGTAAATCCATAGTGTGATGGGTAAATATTTAGGGATGGGTAAATTCAAAGTGTGATGGGCACATCTGTAGGGATGGGTAAATCTGTAGGTAACTGCCCTCCTAATTTCAACTGTTATATGATCTGTATACAGATAGGTTTATCAAGTGTTGCAAAAGTACAAAACAGATAGGTAACTCTGTTGTTTAGCATACCTTGATGCACATCGGTAGTTACTATCGTAAGGCCGATAAATAAATATCTCCATCAAGCACAGCAAAGTTGTTGTGTACGGTTAAGGTAACTGTCCTTCCATTGTGGCATTACCAAATTCGCACTTCTCAATTTACAAAGTCCTACAGCCCATAGTGTACCACGACTGCAAGAAATCAAATGAGGATGTGTAGTACAGCATATAGCAAACCTACAGGTTCACAGATTGGTTTATATTGTGTAACACTCTACAGTCTGTGACAAGAATATCCGTTGCATCGAACATAGGATGGGTACAAACCCCCACCCCCATTACCTTCCCCCCTCTATTTTTTCATCCCCTTTCCTCTTTTTTTTCAACTCAACAGCCGGACTCGATAGTGTCAGTTGAGGGCAACAGACCGGTGAAGCATTCTTTGGATACCGTACTCCTGGTGGAGAAGTATGAGATCGTCTGAGACACCTTATCTGTCTTTAGAATTGGTTAAATTATGTACAGAAAAAAAAAATATCAGATATCCCTCTTTAGTACATCAAGGCTACCGTTCTAGTGTTATCCTAAGGATGGCCGTATTGTAAAGGGATATCTGGACTAAGGATGGCTGTATTGTAAAGGGATATCTGGACTAAGTATGGCCGTATTGTAAAGGAATATCTGGACAAAGTATGGCCGTATTGTAAAGTGATATCTGGACTAAGTATGGCTGTATTGTAAAGTGATATCTGGACCAAGTATGGCCGTATTGTAAAGTGATATCTGGACTAAGTATGGCCGTATTGTAAAGGGATATCTGGACTAAGTATGGCCGTATTGTAAAGTGATATCTGGACATTTAGGTGCACGTTGGATCACTGTCGGTGGATATCGACTGATTGTGTAAGGAAAGGTCAATACAGAAATTTGGGAGATTTTTATTTACTCATTTTGGAATACATAACTAGGAGAGATAAAATGTTCCATCCTTAACAAATGTTATGTATTGCTTCACTGTGAGTCTGTGACCATGGCTAAAGTACAGAAGGGTTGAAACTCCAATATTCTGAAGCTTCCCAATACTAAAACCAGATGGAATGTAGAGATAGTCAGGTCCGTAACACAAGAATGGGTCACATCCCTCCTTTGTTTTCTTTCTTGTTTTTTTATTTTATTGTACCTGCGATGAAGTTATGAAACTAAAGCAGTATTTAAATTAATTGATGGTTATAGTTTTACATGCTTAGTTGGTTGAAAAGTGTCATTTTCATAGACTCTTAGCTTTTGAATAGTTTATGACATATAGGGTGAAAGTGGTGTAGCCATATGCTAAGATTAAACTAGTAAAATCTTGTTGTATTCTGCCATGGTGCACAAATAATATGCAGGAGCGGAGAAATGTGCAAGAAAGGAAAAATACTTAAAAAGCTGACAGAAAAGTGGATTAAGCATGTAATTACGAAGGAGTAGACTAGTATTTTGGAATACACTAACATCTTTTTAGCTGGTTTGAAAAAAATACTTAAAAAAATGAAAGTTGTAAGTCATTCTGTCGACAATGGTTCAGACAGGAACAAATTATATCCAAGAAGCTGATTGGTTTTAGTTATTGTTTATTGTTATTATCAATGAGTTGTTATTAACAATGCCAGTATGTTGAAACACACTGACATCTGGTTAGCTTCTTTGAAAGTACTTTGTGGTTAATAGTTTAATATCAAAGTGAATCAACTCATCATACATTGGAAGGTTGACATCACAAACAAGACTTAACTTCAAGAAGAGGATCCAGTTGAAATAAATGGTGTTCTATATATCTTTATATTTTCTTTCTTCTAATTTTTTTCTATATATATATATGACTGTAATTGTTTTAAGTTGTTGATAAGCGTGAAAATGGACATTCATGTGGTTGTAGCAGCCACACAACGGAGAGGAGGTATGTTTTGTTATTATTATTAACAATATGTATTTCCTTGTTTTTGGAAGCTGGGGAGTAATCTACCTTTTTAGTGTCATGAAAAGTGATTTCTACCCATTGAAGTAACTTAAGTTGACAATGTACACGCACGAAAAGTTGAATGGGGGGGGGGGGAGACGGGGGGATGGAAAATTGTATGTAAATTTGTTGATTTGATGCCAGACATTGCTTGACCAACTACATAACAGTTTATATTCCAATAAATGTATGGAGATCTGGCTCTAGGTATTGACATATCTCAATTGGATATTACTGTAAAGGAATGGTATGAGAGGGAGATTAAGAAGGGAAACTGTTGTTTAAAGTTGGAAAATATGTGACGATTATTTGAATTCTAGCACCCATTAGGATTATCAATGCTGATAACTGGTGATGATATTAATCTGTTTTTGTCCAGTTTTACTTTTTTTCTTGGTAAGGCTTGATTTGTCTCATTTGCTCATTTATTGAAATGTTATCTGCTATACCACCATTCATTTACAAGAATTTTGTAGTTTGCATTTAAGTTCGATTCCAAAATGTTTTCTAGTAAGGACATTGTTTACTTGTGAGGACATTGTTTACTTCTGAGGACATTGCTTACTTGTGCGGACATTGTTTACTTGTGAGGACATTGTTTACTTTTGAGGACATTGCTTGTGGGGACATTGTTAACTTGTGAGGACATTGTTTACTTGTGAGGATATTGCATACTTGTGAGGACATTGTTTACTTGTGAGGACATTGCTTACTTGTGAGGATATTGCTTACTTGTGAGGAACTGTTTACTTGTGAGGACATTCTTTACTTGTGAGGACATTGTTTACTTGTGAGGACATTGTGTCCTTTTGAGGACATTGCTTGCTTATGAGAACATGACTCTTATGTACACCAATACACCATATTCTTCTACACGACTGAAGCACTTCTTTCATGGAGTGTGGTCATTACTGTCCATGGTAAAAATAAGACATATATATTAGAAATATATATAAGATTTTGAAGAATAAGATAGTAGTAAAGCTATCATGTTGTTGCATATTATTTTGATCTAAAGGTATCATTTCGCCATGTTGTTACTTCATGATATGTATGGTGAGGTATATTACTATGATAGTCAAATGATAAAACAATGAGGCCGATGAAGGCCAATGTTATTTAGGTATTTTTTATTGTTCTTGAACCTGTAAATTACACCATACCATTTTGTTGAAGACTAGTTCAATATAAACATAACATCTGTCATAGTTAGTATCGTTTATCATATCACAGTTAGCTTTCAGTTGTATTGCATTCTGGTGACCTAAATACAGTGACCGTATTTTCCATCAAATCGTGAAAACGTTTGAGGCTATATTTATTCCTGCAGTCCAGACCCTCTCATGTGACAACTACGTTGTTTTGCTAGAAGAAATATCTATATGTGATATAGTCACATGGATGGATCAAAATGTCTTAATTATTCATTATTTCATTTCCAGCAAATTGTTTATTTTCTTCTCGAACGAGGAAACAAATGTTCCAATTTATTGACATTTATATCGCTACGTCACTAAAACACCGTCCTTTGAGGTTGTTTTCAACTCAGTCATCAGCTTCAAGAGATTCTGTTCTCCTGTCCTTCGAATTATTATTTTTATTATTACTTGTTTTGGCGTCGCGGATTCTTCTACTTTGTTGTATAGCACACAATAACTACAATTCTGAAAAAAAAGATAAACCCCGTAAGCTTTTGACTTAGGATATTTCATGATGTAAATCGAAAACCAAATATTGGTTCTAAGAATTTAACAATAAATCTTGTAATTGTTATATCAGTTTTTATGTTTGTTTTTCTGTTGTATTACTGTGTCATTTACCTTAGTATGATGATAATCATACCTGGAAGCTATCGCGGTGATCGGAAAATCGGAGTCTTAAAAGTCAGGATCTGTGTCATAGAAGAAGAAACAGAAAAAAACCACAGATTGTTGGAATAACTTTTCTGGAATATGTGACGTTAGTTTAAAAGCTTAACGGGCTGTCGTAAAACGTTAATATTATAACGGAGAGGCGTGTCCCCGGGGTCGTTGAAACCGATTCACATATGGGGAGGGGCGTGTCCCCGGGGTCGTTGAAACCGATACACATATGGGGAGGGGCGTGTCCCGGGGTCGTAGAAACCGATTCACATATGGGGAGGGGCGTGTCCCCGGGGTCGTAGAAACCGATTCACATATGGGGAGGGGCGTGTCCCCGGGGTCGTAGAAACCGATTCACATATGGGGAGGGGTGTGTCCCCGGGGTAGTTGAAACCGATACACATATGGGGAGGGGCGTGTCCCCGGGGTCGTAGAAACTGATTCACATATGGGGAGGGGCGTGTCCCCGGGGTCGTAGAAA
>JAIPMN010001495.1:0-11143 GCA_020650975.1 Apostichopus californicus | reverse complement strand
AGGTCCCAAGAACTTATCCCAGTAGTGACCAGTAAGGTCCCCAGAACTTATCCCAGTAGTGGCCAGTAAGGTCCCCAGAACTTATCCCAGTAGTGGCCAGTAAGGTCCCAAGAACTTATCCCAGTAGTGGCCAGTAAGGTCCCCAGAACTTATCCCAGTAGTGGCCAGTAAGGTCCCAAGAACTTATCCCAGTAGTGGCCAGTAAGGTCCCAAGAACTTATCCCAGTAGTGGCCAGTAAGGTCCCCAGAACTTATCCCAGTAGTGGCCAGTAAGGTCCCAAGAACTTATCCCAGTAGTGGCCAGTAAAGTCCCCAGAACTTATCCCAGTAGTGGCCAGTAAGGTCCCCAGAACTTATCCCAGTAGTGGCCAGTAAAGTCCCCAGAACTTATCCCAGTAGTGGCCAGTAAAGTCCCAAGAACTTATCCCAGTAGTGGCCAGTAAGGTCCCAAGAACTTATCCCAGTAGTGACCAATAAAGTCCCCAGAACTTATCCCAGTAGTGGCCAGTAAGGTCCCAAGAACTTATCCCAGTAGTGGCCAGTAAGGTCCCAAGAACTTATCCTGTCAAACCTTGACAGAAGTTAATAAGAGTAATTCCTTATGATCCTTCAAATATTTCCTGATTTGGTACATCATCTATACCTTCAACTTGTTACCTCTTCACATATTGTAAATATTTGAGTGATTTTAATGAACAGATATTAGTTTTGTTTACAAACTCTGATAATTGAGTACAGAAGGATAGTCTGACCACAAACTTGCCAGGATCTGCATAAACAGAGATTGTTAACCTTCTATGGCCCTGATGAAATGGCAAATGAATTGACGTAAAGAGCTCTTGAACTTCAGGTGTACCTACGATCTTGACGTTTGAGAACACTTCTATGAAATTGTTGAAATCAAGGAAGATTTATGCAAAGTCATGAAGGTAAAACAGTAAAGTCGAGGCCAACTGGGAGGTATCAACATGGCTGAAAAATTTCAACCAATACAGATTGAGACTAGGATGTTAAATTAAATCCGCTTTGATGAGGATATAAATAGTGTATAACCAATGATGAATAATGGGTCTCCTAAGACTATGGCCCAGTATCAGGTCACAGTCTGATACCTCATCAACATCACAAGCAGAATGGCTATACAAACATCAATTATGGCTATCGCAAACAATTTCTGAGATGTTGCATCCTGGGATGCAAGTTTAAAATCCTATTTGAAATTAGGAAACACTGGTATGATATGATTACTGCTATAGCTTGCACTTCAAAACTATTTGCACATTTCAGAGATTAAAAGCATTGTTGAATCATCCATTGAAGTGGCTGGAAAGGAGGTTAGTAAACTGACCATCAAAACAGCTAAGCAAATTAACAAAACAGAAAACCAGAAGGCTCTGTGATTCCTTGCCACAACATTTTTTCTCAATTCCTTGACTGATTCAAAACAAGTTGGAGTTAACAAGTATACAAGAATTTAGACTTTGACATCTGTTGACCTCAAATGACATTTGATCAGATTCCCCAGTAATGAAATAAGCCAAGAACTTACTAAGGGGCACCTACTGTACACACTAAGTGTGAGAGTCATCAAAGCTGGAATTATTGAGTTCTATCTTGCTTACAATGTTTTCAATCTTGCTTCTCATTGACGTCAAATGACCTTTGACCTCTAATAAAACAGCATAGCGCTCATTGAGGGGTACATACCTACCAACTATGACATCCACAAACACTACAGATGTTCAAAAAGCTTCTTTACAAAGTTTTCATATTTTGACCAATATTGACTGCAAATGACATTTAACCTCTGCTGATAACAAAAGCAGCCAAGAACTTATTTAATTTACATACTATGTTTGAACTCCATACAAGCTTCCCTTGGTGAGTTATCATGCTTGGGAGCTAGGGCACATATGCACACACATATACAAACTTTTCCTTTTATTCATCATTCTCATTTTGGGTACTTTTCCATAAATGTTGCTTTTGAAGTTGACATTTGGCATAAGAGACTGTACCCCGTGAACGTCCTTGACTGACATTGGTGTGGACTTTACCATATCCTGTGATCTACCAACAGATGTAGGCAATCAAAACACTATATGGGGTATCAGGTAAAATGTAGCCATGAACAGGTGATACCATATGATAAACAAATTCAACAACTTAGGACAGAAAAGCAAGACAATATAATTCTTGGAAATGCTTGGCTATGAGTGATATGGAATGAGAATGCTGTATTGAAATCTAAATACTAATTCTTTATCACAACTAAATACCACCAAATAGCTTATCTGGATTGGGTTTTGAAGGAGCCTTAGAAGGGAAAGCGATAAGCCCTGTGTTTACCAACATAGACCTGTCAATGCAGTCCACAGTCAGATATCAGAGAGCTTTACATGTAATTTTAGCAAGGATCAATTTCACTTGATGCAGTCCAATAAACAGCAAGGAAAGGACACTTTCAAAGTTCAGGGAGTATCTACTCCCACACAAGTAACTGTTTGTGGGTTAGAATACTGCCAGCAACCTGTAGTGTTTGACTACTAACATGATCACTATTCCAACGGTGAACATAATTATAACGTTTCCTTTGTTGATCATGAATACTTGGCATACACAGCTCCATGTTGCCTTAATACTGTGTAGCTACTTGGGACCTTCAAGCATGTAATAACACCTCCACGCCACCTCCAAAACCATCCAAACTTGAAAGTAAGATCTGCTACTCGCAAAGTCTCTGTTATCATTGCATTTGCTGTAATATTGCTTTAGACTGGCAGACTTTGTATTATCCAGACCTACGGATAAAAGAAAGACAAAAACATAAAATAAGGGCAAAAAACAAATCCAGGAGTAAACCAGAAAGCCAACAGTCTTTAGTGATTATTGGGTATATATGATACAAGCAGAGTTTGTCGGTTTTGAGTTTCGGCCATTGTTCTTGCACACAGTTCAGTGTGAGTTCATCCAAACTTTGCTTTTGAAGTTATCATGCTTACACTACATGGCCTTCAGCCTTTGACCTCTGCTGACCTAGAATGACCATTCACACCCACAACAATAGGGTTGTTGTATTCACTAACAGTTAATTAAAATGTTCATCCAAGCTTTTAGAATTATCATATTTACAAGGTACTCAGATTTTGACTGAGAAAATGACTTCAATTGCTCTTTGACCTCGACCATAAACACTTTAAGGTTCGTGTTTCTCCCTAAGTTGAATCTGCATGCCAAGTATGAAGTTTAACCACAATGTCCTTTAACATGTCTACAAGTCAAGGGTCATATACACTCACACACACATAGCCATCACCTTTGCTGAAGGATTAAAAAACAAAAAATTAGGAGAAATAAACCCTAACCTTTTCTGCTTAGAGAAAACTGTTTTGCAGTACGCTCTTTTCGACAAAAGCAACACATACAAATCTGCTGGAAACATTTCTTTTTACCTTAAAATTTGATTCAATTGTCACCAATTGCATTGGCCGTTTTGTTTGAATTTAGACAGTTCCTGCTTGTTTTGTGACGTAAGCGAGCCATGTATCGCATTTTAACATATTGAACTAACATTTCCTATGCGCCGTTCACGCATCGCATTTTAACATATTGAACTAACATTTCCTATGTGCCGTTCACGATAACTAAGGCAATATCTAGTCAAATGTTTCTTCCGAAACACCTTTCTGGGCTCGGAATTTTTTGAAAAAAAGAGAACATGGATGCATTTGGACTTGACTGCTGTCAAATCGAGCCTGAATACACCGTGGAGCAACTGAGACAATGAGACCCAGATCTTGCCAAACAGATCACATCTGTGGCCGACACTGGCAGTTACTATATGATAATAGTACTCATGCCAACACTAGTAACAGTCCTGGACGGAGGGGCAAGTCTGCTGCTATAGTGCTGTCGCAGTTCTCTGTCTGGAAACATTCACTGTACATTAAATTTTGTACTGTTATAGAAGCATCAGTTGATACGTTTACCAACACATTAAACCACACTGAATAACTGAGTACTAACTTGACAGAGTTCATGTTTGGTTTGGAAAGTCGACTGTCAATCTGTTGCTTGGATTCATTGCTTGTTATCATAGACTAACACATAGGGAGTGCTTCTTTAATGCATTCATTACATTGCATTGGGTTTAATGTTGCATCACATCTGACTGAGTCACTTGGATAGGACTCAATCTAAAAGACTGACAAGGTTTTCACTAGAATTAGCATGTTATTCATCACTTAATAATGGACAGACGACCATGAGTTTGAAAAGTCAATTCTACCCTGTTTCTTTGTTATATTTGTTGTATAAGTTGTATATTTGTTATATAAGTTGACATCAACTTTGATCGTTCTGAGGTGTGAGTTTGCTGGGCTGATAAATGCTATGATGCTTTCAGCATCTCATGTTATGTTTACTGAGTAGACTGTGTATACAGTACAGTTATGTGCAAAATACACTATTAAGGTGCTTGTACTATTAAGGTGCTTGTATTATTGCTTTGAAGCATTTGCTCCATGGGTGTTAACTAAGGGTGCTTCTACGCTAGATGCGGATCAGATGATCATCTCTCCATGGGGTAAACTTATGAATTGATCTGGACGCATTTACACTCTGATCCTCCCCCGCTATTCACCGGATGTTGGTAAAAAATCGGATTGGAAATGTGTCATGCACAGCCGCGTATCGTATGTATACTCGAAAACATTCGTTGTCATGTTGTATAGCCTTAGGGTGACAATACTACGCGATGCATGGCCCAAACACAATCAATCTACATATATGAATAAGCACATGCATGATACAGGACTGGAAGTTCACGAGAGAATGCATGTGACGTAATGCGGTCACTGGATATCTCTGGTCACTGTTGAAGCAGGAGTGTTTTAATTGCAAAATTGATCTCGATGTCCGGATCAGATCCTGGTCTCTGCCAGCATCAAGAAAGGAGGATCAGATCCAGATCTGAACTGCATTTACACTACAGCAATGATCTCAACATAAGGATCAGATCCTGACATAGAAATCTGTTCCGGATCTAGTGTACAAGCACCCTAAGAAACAACTTCTGAGGTATAATCAGGAGGTATAACTTAAGCCCAACAACTGATAACATATAAGATAGCAATTGGAATTCCTTACAATTTTGAGAACTAACTGTACTAGGCTGTACATACACTCTACAAGTTCTGAACTGTAGGAAGGGTAAGGCAAACAAACGCCTACAAAGGATCACCTCTACCAAGTCAGTGATAACATCCTGCAGCATGCAAACATCACCAAGGAGCTTAACATCAGAACTCAAACAGATTCTGCAATGAATAACATTTCTTATTCCTGTATCAGGATTATAAATGGCTTGTAAGATCATGGAAACCATGTTTACGATTAACATGTATCTACTCTCTGCGATCTTCTAGAAAACCAATCCAATTGAAGACAATTTAGGCAGATTTCTTCTTTATTAATACACTGTTTGTGATAATCTGGCTGATTACAGAAACTAATCTTATCTCCATATTCAACAACTTAAGACTTCCTGCGTCATTGATTCCCTGTGATTGGAAGAAAGACCAAAATACCTTGACTGTGCGTCAGTGTGAAGGATTTCAAATAACACACATATTAGCTGGCCATTATTTGCTACTTGATTAGATTAGAGGTGTATACTAGAGTACATTACTCTCCAACTTATAGCAACTGGTTGAAACAAAATATCTGTCTTAGTGGACAAATTTATTAAATAAAAAGCCAGTTGGCCAATTTCCTCAAAATTCAAAATAAATATCTGACTAATGTAGAACAAGTGAGTTAAATTTATCCAAGAGTTAAATGTGAACCAGAAAAAGTTTGTAGAAATCCCTTATGGGCATCAACCATGTTATTCACTTAAAAGGATTTTACAGTACAGAATTGTAAACTAAAATATTTCAATATCTAGAAAGAACAGTCTTCTATGTAAAATATATTTCCCAATTTTGAACTAGCAATCCCTTAAATAATTGTTGAAAGTTACATGACATTGTAGACTGTGAAATATTATTGAGAAATTGGCCAAATTTTCCATCATTTGAGATAACCTTTTCACACCTTGAGCCAGTTTGCGCCCATTTGAGATAACCTGTTGACCCCTTGAGGCTCAGAGGGAATAACGGATAGGCGGTTTAAGTGCATGTTTAAAGCAAAAGTATGAACTCTAAAGCAAGTTTATTTACCTAAATGCCTGATAAGTTTCGTTGAAGACCTATAGAGCCCCTTGACAGAACTAAACTGAACTGAATTTGACCGAACTATGTTCACCAAAGGAAAACCATAGCATTAAAGAATTCACAGATTAGTTGTAGCTTTAATTTTGGATTTATCATGTTTAAAAGGTTTTCAGACTTTGATGCCTGTTGACCCTATGTGACCATTAAACTCTACCAATATCAATAGCATTCTTGCACTTACCAGGCTGGATCTGCATACCATGTATGAAGTTCAACAATGATGTACTTTTTGATTAATCATGTTCACAAAGTTTTCAGACTATGACCTCTGTTGACCCCATGTGACCATTGAACTTCACAGAAAGTCCCAAACCTTTCTGGTTTGGATATAAGCCTCCCTGTCTCATCACAACCTTAGCACTTGTTCTACCCTTCCTTCTCATTCTGCCATCCAAAGTGCAAGCATCTTGCCTGTTGACCCCAAATGACCATTGAACTTCACAGAAAACAATAGGCTTCTTGTACTCAATGTTAGAATATGGTACTGACAAACTTCTCAGTTTCAAAATCTCTGTTGTCATATTATTTGTTTGGGAAGAGTATCGTCCTGCGGGGTGGGGGGGGGCGGGGGGGGGGGAAGGGAGGGAGGGG
The DNA here is from genome assembly GCA_020650975.1 of Apostichopus californicus. Lineage (NCBI taxonomy): Eukaryota > Metazoa > Echinodermata > Holothuroidea > Aspidochirotida > Stichopodidae > Apostichopus > Apostichopus californicus. Next base: position 4,277 of record JAIPMN010001495.1, on the reverse strand, counting down.
TGACAGGGATCATGCTTTGTACATATATCAGTCATTGCGTTGGTCCCATATATACAGTATGTCAGAATTCAGGAGAGGAGAGGAGAGGTGGAACAGCATGTAAAGTAAATACTGAAGTGAACTAGAAATGTCTTCAATCCATACTTCATAATTGTATTCAACCCTAACTGCCCACATAGTGTTCACAAAGTGTTTAACCCTAACTGCCCACATAGTGTTCACATAGTGTTCAACTCTAACTGCCCACATAGTGTTCACATAGTGTTAAACCCTAACTACCTACATAGTATTCACAAAGTGTTTAACCCTCACTGCCTACATAGTGTCCACATAGTGTTCACAACCCTCACTGTCTACATAGTGTCCACATAGTGTTCACAACCCTCACTGCCTACATAGTGTTCACATTGTGTTCAACCATCACTGCCTACATAGTGTTCACATAGTGTTCAACCCTAACTGCCCACATAGTGTTCACATAGTGTTCAACTCTAACTGCCTACATAGTGTTCACTTAGTGTTTAACCCTAACTGCCTACATAGTGTTCACATAGTGTTTAACCCTCACTGCCTACAAAGTGTTAACATCGTGTTCAACCCTCACTGCCTACATAGTGTTCAACCCTCACTGCCTACATAGTGTTCACATAGTGTTCAACCCTCACTGCCTACATAGTGTTAATTCACATAGTGTTCAACCCTCACTGCCTACATAGTGTTCAAATTGTGTTCAATCCTCACTGCCCACATCGTGTTCACATAGTGTTCAACCCTCACTGCCTACATAGTGTTCACATTGTGTTCAACCCTCACTGCCTACATAGTATTCACATAGTGTTCAACCCTCACTGCCTACATAGTGTTCACATTGTGTTCAACCCTCACTGCCCACATAGTGTTCACATAGTGTTTAACCCTCACTGCCTACATAGTATTCACATAGTGTTCAACCCTCACTGCCTACAAAGTGTTCACATAGTGTTTAACCCTCGCTGCCTACATAGTGTTCACATTGTGTTCAACCCTCACTGCCCACATAGTGTTCATATAGTGTTTAACCCTCACTGCCTACATAGTATTCACATAGTGTTCAACCCTCACTGCCTACAAAGTCTTCACATAGTGTTTAACTCTCACTGCCTACATAGTGTTCACATAGTGTTCAACCCTCACTGCCTACATAGTATTCACATAGTGTTCAACCCTCACTGCCTACATAGTGTCTACATAGTGTTCACAACCCTTACTGCCTACATAGTGTTCACAAAGTGTTCAACCCTCTATGCCTACATAGTGTTCACATAGTGTTCACAACCCTAGCTGCCTTCATAGTGTTCACATGGTGTTTAACCTCACTGCCTACACAGTGTTCACATAGTGTTCAACCCTCACTGCCTACATAGTGTTCACATAGTGTTTAACCCTCACTGCCTACATAGTGTTCACATAGTGTTCAACCCTCACTGCCTACATAGTATTCACATAGTGTTCAACCCTCACTGCCTACATAGTGTCCACATAGTGTTCACAACCCTCATTGCCTACATAGTGTTCACGTAGTGTTCAACCCTCACTGCATCCATAGTGTTCACATAGTGTTCAACCCTCACTGCCTACATAGTGTTCATATCCATCCTGCATACATGTGCATGTTATATCCATACTGCATGAGAGGAGAGGTGGAACTGGACCAGTAATAATAACTGAATTAGTTACAGTGGCTAGGAATATGTTTAATCCATACTCATATCCATGCACACTGCATTATTGCCAAACCTACCTCAAGATGAGATCGTAAAGTGTCTTACAATCAGTATCGGTGCTTTATCATCTTCATAAAACTCTGAGGAAAGACAAAGACAAAAGCAATAATCTGAGAGAATTATGAAGAAGCAAGAACAACAAGGTAGCTGAAATAACCATTCAATATTTATAACATGGGGTAAGTTAGAGGAAAGAATGCAAACAGCAGGGTAGCTGAAATAACCATTCAATATTTATACCATGGGGTATGTTATGGGAGAGAATGCAAACAGCACGGTAGCTGAAATAACCATTCAATATTTATAGCATGGGGTAAGTTAGAGGAAAGAATGCAAACAGCAGGGTAGCTGAAATAACCATTCAATATTTATAACATGGGGTAAGTTAGAGGAAAAGAATGCAAACAGCAGGGTAGCTGAAATAACCATTCAATATTTATAACATTGGGTAAGTTAGAGGAAAGAATGCAAACAGCAGGGTAGTTGAAATAACCATTCAATATTTATACTATTGGGGTTAGTATTGGGCTAAGTTTAATTAAGTGTAGATTGAGGGATGAAAAATGGTGCATATTTCAGCAAGAAAAGTTTTATAAACTAAGCTATAGCATAAAGTCACATAGAAGTTTCACAGCAGGTGCAAACACCCATGATAGCCATTCCCAGGGGTTGCCAACTAAAAAAACACTTCTATCCCTGGTAATGAATGGAACCACTACTGCACTTTGAGCAACTTGTGTGACCCCTCTAATAAGTGATAGGAACTGAGTTTCTGTGAATTCAACTACAAATTAGCTGGCAAAACATTAAAATCATTAAAACCACAGATTGTTTATTTTTGTGCTCCATACTTACAGAGGTTGAACTGTTGTATCCATTAAAAGTAGGTGAATTGTTTGTTTTTAAGCACATTACAGTGCAAGTCACGTTCACGGGAAGGAAATTTTGTGGCAATTGCAATTATGTGTTTCCCAAAATAGAATTAATTCTTGCACCTTTTAGGTCAAACAGAGTTGATTCTAAATGTGGAATTTCACAGAATAAATATGTTAAAAGTGCAAATGAACAAAAAAATAAAAATAAACAAATAAAAACAGCTGTTTGCCCTCTACTCTGATGTCACTTTTAACCTTTCCGTTGTAAGCCTTTACTGATAAGCTGATACTATACAACTCTGAACAGAACAGGGAGGTGTATAGTGGTGGTGGTAGTGGCGGGGGGGGGGGAGGGGGGAGGAGTTGTGAACAACAATCCTCACCACCTCTAAATCTATACTATTAATACCAAACACAATTGTATGATCTTTACAATTTACAGGTTTTGTGCTTATGACAATTACTTCTATTATAACAATTTCTCTGCGTTACAAAATACCTTAGGAGCACAGTACATGTGATTTAAGTTATCATTATACTGAAACAGGAGGCATAAATAACATACTGTGGATGCAGCATAGTAAAAGGGATAATACTGTAGTACAGAGATGGGGTTAACTTGGGGCGGCCAGCATCCAGGCGAAGCTACAGTCCCAGAGCCATGGGGTTAATTCGGGGCACCCAGCATCTAGGCGAAGCTACAGTCCCAGAGCCATGGGGTTAATTTGGGGACACCAAGCATCCAGGGGAATCTATAGTCCCAGAGCCATGGGGTTAATTTGGGGACACCAAGCATCCAGGGGAAGCTACAGTCCCAGAGCCATGGGGTTAATTCGGGGCACCCAGCATCTAGGCGAAGCTACAGTCCCAGAGCCATGGGGTTAATTTGGGGACACCGAGCATCCAGGGGAATCTACAGTCCCAGAGCCATGGGGTTAATTTGGGGACACCAAGCATCCAGGGGAATCTATAGTTCCAGAGCCATGGGGTTGATTTGGGGACACCAAGCATCCAGGGGAATCTACAGTCCCAGAGCCATGGGGTTGATTTGGGACACCAAGCATCCAGGGGAATCTATAATCCCAGAGCCATGGGGTTAATTTGGGGACACCAAGCATCCAGGGGAATCTATAGTTCCAGAGCCATGGGGTTAATTTGGGACACCGAGCATCCAGGGGAATCTATAGTCCCAGAGCCATGGGGTTGATTTGGGACACCAAGCATCCAGGGGAATCTACAGTTCCAGAGCCATGGGGTTAATTTGGGGACACCAAGCATCCAGGGGAAGCTACAGTCCCAGAGCCATGTGGTTAATTCGGGGCACCCAGCATCTAGGCGAAGCTACAGTCCCAGAGCCATGGGGTTAATTTGGGGACACCAAGCATCCAGGGGAATCTATAGTCCCAGAGCCATGGGGTTGATTTGGGACACCAAGCATCCAGGGGAATCTACAGTTCCAGAGCCATGGGGTTAATTTGGGGACACCGAGCATCCAGGGGAATCTACAGTCCCAGAGCCATGGGGTTAATTGGGGCACCCAGCATCTAGGCGAAGCTACAGTCCCAGAGCCATGGGGTTAATTTGGGGACACCAAGCATCCAGGGGAATCTATAGTCCCAGAGCCATGGGGTTGATTTGG
>JAIPMN010001494.1:0-45104 GCA_020650975.1 Apostichopus californicus | reverse complement strand
TGTCATTTCCGACGATCTAGGAGTATTTTTGGGCCAAAAAAATCGTTGTACGCTCCGCGCCAACCGATGGTGGCGCTCCGCTTAGATAGTATCAAGTAGTGTGTTACACATATATGACCTACTGAACCCCCATTTCTGCGGACGCCATTGCTAGGCCTCCTGATAGGGGGCCCTTTGGGCCAGCAGCCCCCCAGGCTCATCGTTACGCCACTGGTGGAGTATTGCACAATAAACAGATAATAGTTATTTATTTCAGTCTCGTTTCAATTATTCGAATTTTAAAGCAAACTGCAGATATCATTTTTAATTCAATTTTGACCGGTCTGTTAGGGGTTGAAGGAGGTTTTCCTAAATTGGTTTTCCATAGATGAAATTTTTTGCAACGTTATGGGTATGTTTTGAAGTGAAATTATGCACGAGAATTGTGAATTTTCAAATGGTGCTTACGGGTATTGTGGGCCGCGACGTAGAATCACCTACAAGAAGCAATGATCCACATGAGATGCGATGAGGTCGAACATGATGTGTGACTAGTGACAATCTTGAAAAAGGTTATGGTTGACAAAAAAACTATTGGTAAATTCTTGGTTTTCAGGCAAGAGTGTTCATCTGGTTGGTCATTTCAAGCCCGAGAAGTGCCATTTCCGGTGATCTGGGGGGTGTCAAAACCAGAAATTTTCTTGTACGCTGCGCGCCAACGATGGTGGCGCTCCGCTTAGGTAGTAATTCGCGCCCCCCGGGTTAAAAAATCCTGTATACGCCCCTGACTTGTGTCCATATTTTCTAACTTCTGTATTTATCAATCATTGACTGTACATACTATAGAGTTTATGATTTAGTTTGCATAATTATATATTCAATTCGAAAGTAAATACCGTGTCTATTTGTCATCATTCAGTGCATTCCGCTTTCCTTGCGATTAAGCAGGCAGAGGTATTGTGAATTAACTGGGCATCAAAGCTTTTTGCTTCGCACGCGTGAACTCTTGCCATCTTAAAGGAAGTGAAGACTCGCGCATAAAGAAACGTCTTATGCCGGTAATCTGAACTAGTTTCGAATGAGGTGTAACAGAAGTGTTAGACACCACCGTCGATCCTAGAAAATACACACACAGCTTGCTACCGTCGGTAATTAGACACTAGTGTAAAGACAAGACATACAGCTACGGTCAATACCCACAACACAGTGTACATAGCAGCGATGGACATCTCAGGTCTAGATAAAAGATAACAAGGTATCACGTTTCATTACTGTCTGCATTTTGTAGCGACAAGAAGAAAACTTCACTTGCAAGCAACGGAAAGTTAATTTTTCCAGAGGCGGCACGCGGTTTGGGGCGAGTCTTCAATGCCTTTAAACAATTTATCTTTATAACATTATATACGTGCTAGGCTCTCACAGAACGGGCAAGTCAAACCAGATTGGCCAAATTAACGGTATGATTGTGACATTGAGGTGGAAGGTAGCGCGGATGGGTGTTTTCGTAAAGTTAACCTATAAGGAGTGACTCTTTTACATTGCTTTTAGAAAATTTTTATGATTAGCATAGCTGTCTTTTCGTTTCCTTTCTTGTGTGTCCCTATTCGTCTTTCTTAGTCAGTATTTCCTGCTCTTTGCTTAGACTTGGTATATCAAAGTCCAATGAAACATTGAACCTTCAATTACGATTTGATAATTTGCTTCTGTGGTTATCAAGATATTAAACTTGTAAAATATACTAATTCTTTGGATAACTCCTTCACGGCTAAATTGATTTTATTTGTTAATTTATCAATCGTAAAAACTCAACGAAAACTTCTTCTTTTAACTTATATATCAGAGCCTGAAGTTTTCGTCACTTGTAAACAAATCTCTTCACTCAGTAGTAAACAATTTTCGTACGCTGCTCCTGGGAGGCCTAAAGGCGGGGTCTAGCATTGCCTCAGTTGACCCAATGTTTGGCAGCACATATGTATTTCCATTCATGCTCTTCACATTCACGCGACAAAACACCAAATCCTGATTGATAACTTATCCAAAAAGATGTCCTCCTACTGCATTTTGGCACTTTTCCTGAGATTAGAGAGCTTTCGGGCGGATTGATGTAGACTCTAATACGATTATGTCACCTCATAATCATTCCACACCAAAGAACTAAACAAAATTCTGTTTCACAGGCATTAGCTATAATGGCAAAATCCTGTATTGAATGTTGGCCAGCCCAAATTAAGAAGGATCTGCGCGAAAGCGGCATGCCCATGTGGCTAACATGCCAAAGGTTGCGTACGGATTGCGTTAGATTGTACTAACGTTGTAACTTACCTGTTATAGTGTTACAATCCTAACGTAGGGTATTCAACTTTGCCTAGGCTACAGTGGGCTACATTGTGAAGTGCCTTCTCTCTTCTCGTCCGCTCTAATTCTCTACTGTGTAAGTATTAAGGGCTTAAATCGTCTATACTGACAATCAAATTCCATTTGCTTGTATCAGTGACACTCACTGGAAAGTACGCCCCGTATCCTAACAATAACACTGCTTAGCCCACATAAGCCCAGGTCTGTGGTACTACAGTACTGGTTAGGCCTAACAATATTTTAATGAACATAGTCTAACGATAGGCCTAACTTATGCCCGAGTTAGGCCTTCAAGTACTAGTTATGCGAAATTTGGATAGTTTTTTTGATCAAGAACTCTGCAAATCAAGATGAAGTAGGCCCAGCCTGTGCATGACGAAATGGCCTAGCCTTAACTTCTGAAGAGTGAAGGGGTGGGAACGGTGGTGATTGAGTTTGCTAGGTCTAAAATATGGCCTAACAGTAACAGTAACAATACATTAACAAGTTACACTTACAAGTTACAGTAGGCCTAGGGCTTAGCTGCAGAATACCCCGCAACATAAAGACCACACTGTAGCTTGCTACACCGTTGCATAAAACAAGGTAACCAAAATATCCTTCTGAAATTTCTGATTCACAAAACAGCAAAATTAAAATAAGAAAGAATCTGATTACGATTTAAGTAATAATATCACAAACGGGCCATGGTAATAATTATATGATGTAGGCCTAATGTTGGTCATACTTAAATGGAATGGCAAAAACTGAACTGTCCCGAGGGTGTTAGATGGTGTATCCACAACAGCATAATACATTGAACTAAGTTTATTTTTGGCACTTTTCCTTATATGAACTCCCTATGCTCCGCGAAATGTAGATGGAAAAGTACACATTTTTTTAATATAACTTTGAAAAAATATCCAAAAGGATTGTTTCTAGCATAACAGTCATCCATGTAAGCTTGCACGGTTTTGTGAAAACTATAAACAAAAAACGAATCTGGCTCAAAAACCGTTTTTTTCCCCTCCCGAAGTGCATTGAAAACATCCAAATTTTTGACGGAGGTGTCGCGATCGCTAAGATGTGTATTTTTGAAGCTTTACCAACAGCGGTCCAATTCCTGCATAGTTCCTGTGTCAGTGGTATGCGGTAAATTATTACACCGTGTTTTCGTGTGTGTTGTGTGATACAAAACTGTGTGGTTTGTTTATACGTTCAGAACTGTTCACGATTAGTGGGCTGTACAGTACAGGTTACGGTCGAGTTTGCATCAGGCGTAGGCTTTTAGTTTGACCAGGGAGCTGCTACTCTAGCAGCTCCCTGGTTTGACTATTTTTAGGCCTACATGGTGAACAGTCGAAGTCCGAATTGTTCGAGTGCCCTGGTTTCGTAGTTGATTCACCCATTAGGAAAGCTGTGCATGCTTTATCGAATATCAAAAATTTAGCCTATAGAAGTGCAGTAACCTAATGCTATTTTACTGTAACAAACCAGTGTATTTCAAACTTTCCAGATGCACCAGTCGTACTAACTGGAGTAAAGTATTTGCAAATATTGTAACTGAAGTCGCGAGTCAACATTTTTTTACAGCTCAAGAGACTAATAGTGAATATAAGTCTGATACACACTGACTCGTGTCACAAAAATAAAAACGCAAATACAAAGTGAAAAAATTGACTGAAGTGATTACAACATTGGGTATCAAATGTATGGTCAAGTCCGTTATTTGTGAACAATTGGTATTTCATTCAATTTAGGTATGAATTATATATAGACACAGTCTGTATTTTAATTTTTTTTATATATGCATTTTAGTTATATTTCAGGAGGGAAAGACAAAGCATATTTTGTCATATATCATATATAAAATAAAAATAACGAAACTTGAACGGTAAAAGGGAAGGAAAAGACGTTGCCATAAGGGGCGGCTCCACCCTCTTCAGAAAGGATTGGCAAAAAGGGAACAAGAAATGAACAATAAACGGGCTGTATGTAAAATACTTACGTAAACACTGTGCTAACTACCTATCAACTTGAATATCCACTGCACTGACCAACTAACAGTAAACAAACGTACATCACACGCGGCCATAGCTTGCCGTACAATACTGTTCACAGCCAGGTACGATCAGGTGACCACTCAGAAAAGTCATGTGAGTAATGGGTGACACGCAAAACCTCTGAAATCAAAGCCCCCTATTACTAAAAGTATACGAGCGCCCCCACCTTTAACTGAAGTAAAAATGTTGAAAAGAAATGTGTTAGTGGAATGTTTTCTTAAAGTTATAACATCACGTTCACGTATCGTTTTGTCTTGTGTTTACTGTACTTCACAAAGTTCAAGTTCGTGTTCAGAACAATAATCACGGTCATCCAAATCACCCGATGGTCTCGTCAGCTAGAAAACTACTCTGATAATGACAGTACAAGCAAATATTTACTTACAATCGTCTAAGAATTTCTGTTAACTAAGGAAGGGTTTGCTCGGTCGGTTGCTTACTGTTTAACTTGCTTATGATGATTAAATAGAATTTGTTGGTTAACACAAAAGTTTTATTAGATATTAACATTGTGGCTGTATCCAAGAAGAAACTTAAAGCATCCATATTTAATGCTGTGGCAATAAGGTAGCTTGCCAAGTTGTTTGAATGTGTTCGGGTGCAGATTTGTCTCTTAAATTCTGTTGCTTCACAAAGTGCCCTTCATTTCATTTCATTGCAGAATATCATGCCACCTAAGAAGAAGGCAGAGGAGTCAAAACCTATTCTGTTTGGTCGTCTTGGAACATCACTTAGAATAGGCATTGTTGGTCTTCCAAATGTTGGGTTAGTTCAAACAACTTTTCATTATAACATTAAACTGAAACCTCATTTTACAATTGTGTTTTTGTTTTGCTTCTAAGGTTCTATCTTTCCATATGAGTTAATATTAGTTACTTTGAAATACCGAATGATCAATTGTTACGTGCCTAGCTGTCTGTAATAAAATTTGTTACCTTTAAACATTGTATGCTGCTTCCATGTTACTGTAATATCAATAGCCCACTTAATGTAGTACCTCGTGCATGTAGAGGAAAAAATTCTAGTTTAAACTAGTTTAATTTTGCCCTTTACTCAAATTTATTAATGTAAAAGAAAAACACATATGGAACATTCATCAGGTTAATTTTCACACCATACATTACCTCAATGTGGTCTTCTTTCATCTTACTATATACTTTCATTTTATGTGTCTTAACTCTGCAGCAAATCAACTTTCTTCAACGTCTTAACCAAGAGTCAAGCATCTGCAGAAAACTTCCCGTTCTGTACCATCGGTATGTCTATATTTACCCTCATGTTGATGTAACAGACCAGTGGAGTAGGTGAAGACAGGTTTAATATTCTCTGCCTTTAAGTCGGTCTTCAGTGTGACAGCTATGGCCACCTAGACTTGTAGTAAATTATTTTTTAAGCAAATGATAAGAAGACTGTCTAGCAAATTATGAAGTTATGAACCCTTTTTAAGAAGTAGATTTAGAAAATATTTGACAAAACATTCTTTTTTAATGTTGTTATGATGCAACCATCTTTGCAAACTGAAACAGGACAATAGTCAGTGCTTTTCTCTTCATGTACAGTATGAAAACCATCTGGTTTTTAGGTTAACCTACAGTACCCCTATTATCTGATCATCAGATTAGTCGATGGTTTTATTCGCATATTATCAATGGAAAGACTCACATGCAGTGAAGTAAGTACTTGGCACAATTTTAAGAAGTTTCTTCTCAGGTGAGAGGATAACAGCATTAAGAACTCATTACAAAACAGTAACGAATCAGTTAGCACTTTGAAACCTGCTGTGAAATTGTTGTTCAACTGTTATCATGACCTCAGTGCCTTCTTCAGTTCTGTTGGCAAAGTTAATTTACCCGAGCAGCTCTTTGATTGTCATGTACCACTGTAAATACAAGTCACCAGCAAGCATTTGAAATTCATTTTGAATAGAACTGATTGACAACAAGGGGTTATCTTGTTTTGTGTGTATTATATGACCTTTTCAAAGCAGTTCCTTACTTAGTGACCTCTGTACAATTTTGGTGATACATATGTTGCAATGTTATTAAATTTTCTGATAATTTCTCTTTACCTTTTTCTTCCTATGCTTCACTGTGCGTCCTACCAACGTCCAGATCCTAATGAAAATAAGTATATTTTATTTGCATTGTTTTTATTTGGTAGCAGGCCTCGACAATTTTTTTTAAAACTACTCGCCAACTGGCGACCGAGTCTAAAATTCTACTCGCCAAAACGTTAAATTTACTCGCCATTTTTTCTCGCATAGTGTTTGTGTGATATAAGCCTAGGTAGTATGGCCTAACTTAGGATATCGCGGTTTAGTGTTACTGTTAGTTTTTTACAGCAAAAACGATCTATTTAAATTGTGCTTCGTCAAAAATGTTTAAAACATGATATTCATGCGTTTCCCCTGTTTGAGTTGTCGTTACGCATTTATATAAGTTTTGTGGTTACACCTATCGTGCATCATTTAGTATCAAATTAGTTTCGAGCTGGTGAACAGAGCTGTTCCTTAGGACCTACTTGTAACAGTGCACTTGATAATTCTACTGTGATGTGTAACATTAGGCAATAGGCCTTTGTTGATTGGCTCACAAGTTAATAGTAAGCCTATCGTATAAAGGCAGTGAGCGAATGAGCCACTCGCCAAAATGTCGAGCGTAATGCATTTTTTGCTCGCCAGTCGCAAATTCTAGTCGCCATTGGCGAGTTGGCGACCGTATTTGTCGAGGCCTATTTGGTAGTGTTAAAACTAAAGAGATGAATAATAGATTTAAGAAGAAAAGTACAAAATTGATGGAAGATTTTGTTTATTGTTTTGTAGATATGCCGAGCACCAGCTTAAGAATAGTTTATTGAAATGTTGTATTTACAATACCTTAAGATACATACGTTTTCCTTTGAAAAGATCCAGCTGTTTACCCCAATTAACAGTTAATTAGTAATAATGAAATGTACTGTAATTAGTTAACAAGAAATTATTACATCATTCTGCTGCAAATTAACCATTGAAAACAGGAATAGTACCATAACCACTTCTTCCAAGACCACATGAATATTTATTTTTTTATGATTCCAATATGCTTAAACATGATATTGGAGGGAAAGTACTACTTAGTAAAGAGTAAACAAAATTTCAGCTTGGAATAGTTTCTTTAGTGTTGTGTGACAGGTCATCATGTTCATCCACAATTGCAGTTTGATTGATGAAAGATGTTGTTTTTGTTTTTTGTAGATACGTCGAGTACCAGTACCTGATGAGAGGTTTGACTTTCTGTGTAACTATTTCAAACCAGCAAGGTGAGAGTCATCTCAGTTTGAGTTCTCCTTAAACCAGTCCTAGTTTGTAAGGCTTTTAATAGTATGCAGGGATGTGCCCAGGATTTGCTGAGTGCCGGGTATACTGATCGCCGTCCTGGGGGAGGGTTTAAGGAGGAGGGGGTGTCCCCCTCCCCTTTGAGAAATTTTTCGATTTTTGAAAGGTGCTCAGATGCCAAATGCTGGCACTTGTGTAGCTTTTTAAGCACATACACAAGTACTAGTTTTGCTAACAATTGATATTTTTTTTTAGTGAAATATATTACGTACCTGGTAAAAGTTATTAGTTGGTTTCAAAGAGATTTTAAGGGACCGATTGAGAGCCGTAAGTAATGTTTCTCGCATGCGTAACTGATGCATTATTAGTCTGTATGGTTTTGGCATAGGCTAGGCCCAATTTATGTTGAATATATTGTTAGGAATGTCGAGATTTTAAATGAAAATAGTGCTGGGCGGGATTCACGATTTTTAAGACAGTGCTGGGCGGTAATTTTTAGTGCTGGGCAGGGCCGCCCAGTGCCGCCCAGCGTGGGCACATCCCTGAGTATGTCCATTTCACACTCAAGGGTTTTCTTTTTCTGATTGTTGTAATGTTAACTAAGAAAACAAACTATTAAGTTTGGTGATACATGAGAACAGTTCTTTTACCGTAAATACAATGCCTACTCTTGGAGGTGGGGGGAAATCCTGAGGGTGATTCTGTTGTGTTGTGTGACAAGCCTTGGGGCATGCTGATCATTTCAGATAATGAAATTGTGTGCAAACAACTTCTTTTGAAAGTATATATATATATATATTTCTGTGACATAATTTTGGTATACACAGCAAAGTTCCAGCATTCCTTAATGTCACAGACATAGCTGGCTTGGTTCAAGGTGCCCATGAAGGGGCAGGACTGGGCAATGCCTTCTTATCTCACATCAGAGCCTGTGATGCCCTTTTCCACCTGATGAGTAAGTACATCATTCCAGACGTTTTCAATTTGTTTGATAATGGCACATCATTGCTTTTCAGATTTCCAGGGTAATTCTATTGTTTAGGCACTTAAAGGATGGACATCATTTAAATTCATCCTCATCACATCTGCATTTTGTTGTTTCTTTCACTTCCATGTTAAAATTATGTTTGAGGTAAACACTTCCTTCCAGACCACACTCCAATGGATAAACAATGGTACAGAGGCAGAAGGAATCTATGGGATGGTGATGGTGTGTGTTTGTGTGTGTATGTTACACTTCTATGTGACACTCAAAGAGTTCAAGGTGGATTAACTTCATGCTTAGTATGTGGATCCCTCTTATTGAGCACAAGAACCATATTGGTCATTTGGGGTCAACAGATGTCAAAGTCTGAAAACTTTGTAAACTTAATAACTAAAAAAGTACATCTTTGTTGAACTTAATACATGGTATGTAGGTCCAGCTTGGTGAGTGCAAGAACCCAATTGAAATTGGTGCAGGTCAAAGGTCATTTGCAGTCAGCATTCAAGTCAAAGTCTGAAAATCTTGTAAACATGATAACTCAAGAAGTACATCTTTCTTGAACTTCATACTTAGTATGTAGATCCAGCTTGGTGATTGCAAGAAACCTATTGAAATTGGTAGCTCTAGGTCAAAGATCAAGTGAGGTCAAAAGAGGTCAAAGTCTGAAACCTTTTAAACATGATAACTCCAAAATCAAAGATACAATTAATTTGTGAATTCTCCAATGCTGTGGTTCTCTTTTGGTGAACATAGTTTGGTCAAGTCCAATATTAGTTTTGTGAAAGGGCTCTATATTTCTTCAACAATAAATTCAGTCATGCAAGAAATGAAATAGTCTTGCTTTAACACACTTACGGTCCCTTCTCAGGTTTCACCTCTCAAATGGTGGAAAATTGGCTCAAGGGGTCAACAGGTTATCTCAAATAGTGGGGAAAATTGGCCATTTTCTCTATGATTTATATTCAAGGACTTTTGCTCTGGCAGTAAGTTGTGCAGATATTTCAGTGTATAAACAATGTCATGTAGAACTCGCATTCATTAATAACAATTAAGGAATCGTTGCAAGGTTGCAGAGCTGATTTGCTAGTTCAAAATTGGTAACAGAAAATGACTCGTTATTCATACATCCATGTGTCTATATTTCACCTAGGAAGACTCTTCTTTCTGGATATTGAAACATTTGGAATAAAAATTCTATGTTTACATTCAAATCCTTACCAATGGATTAAACAGTTGATGCCCACAAGGGAGTGTTTACAAATGAGAGCTGAAAATCTCTGATCTTTTCTGGTTCTCACTTAATTCTTGGACAGATTTGACTCACCTGCTACATAAGTCTGATAGTTATTTTTAGTTTTGAGCAAATTGTATAGGCAAGGAATCACAAAGCCAACTGGCTCTGTGGTTTGACTTACAAAGCAATTTCAGTTTTATGCTCACTCAAAGGGATAATGGGAGATGAGGGAGTTGGGTTTTTTGTCAGAATATGTCATCAGCTGAGATGAGCATGCAGTGTATGTCAATTTGACCATTTCTAATGATAAATTTTATATTAGGGTCAATCCATGCCAAATCAACAGATTTTGGGTCGATTCCACGTCGACCCTCTCAGAATCCCCTGAAATTGATATACTGTAGTGTCTTGCCATATGTCTCAAAGGATGAAATTGGGCAAAAAAAATGTTGAAAACTTTTTGGTTGCTAGGATATGGCCCCGCCTAGCAACCAAATCCAGATTGCATTTTAAGAGCCCTAAATTTGTGTCAAGTTTTTTGCATAAATGTAAAGTATTTTATGTCTGATATTGCAGATATTGTGGAGAAATGTGACCAGTTTTTGAATTAAGCTAATTTTGAGGAAAATTTACGGTCTCAATGAGAGGGTCGACGTGGAGGCCACTGTTGATTTTGCATGGATTGACCCATTATTATAATATAAATTTATTTATATTGTAAAAATTTATATTGAAAACTCATGTTTCTGTTAGTATTGATCCCGATCCTAAATGCAATGCTGCATTTTAGCCATGTTTGATTGTATTTTGATCTGCTTGTCAAATCCTTAAACACTATAGATAATAAACAAATAGAAAAAAAACTCCTTTGTGCAAGTCCTATTCTTGCTTTAGTTTGGGTTAACCTAGAAAAGTGGAAGTTGGCTTGTTTGTGAATGTATGTATGTATGTTTTTTAGATCCTCCTGCAAGCAGGAACTCGCGAAGAAGCCATCATTGGCTTATCAAAACCGCAAGCTGACCGAAGTCAGTCTCTTAGATTCGTATTTAACATCCATGATTATGAATTGTCAATTGTCAACAACTCTGTAACTGGACGACATACATTAATCTTGGAGTGACTCGAACTCGGGACCTAATGATTGAAAGGCACTGGCGTTAACCACTGAGCTAACAGTGGTTAGGGTAACCCTAACCCCTAACCCTAACAGAGCCAACAGTACTCATTCTTTCGGTTAAAAAAAGCATTTGGAGAGGAGCAGGCAAAGTGTACGTAATTTGAACAAAATAATTACTGTATATTCAGGTCTGCTTATAATTATTTTGTGTTAATATTTTCGTATTAGCTGTGGTTTTCACTATGTTTTTTGTGGTGATGATAGCAAGAAGTTTTAAAGTTAAAATTGACTTTCTTATTCACTATACTGCTATGTTTCGTGGTTTTACTCCAGGAGCTTTCACCGACGGCGATGTGACTCACGTGGAGGGAGAGGTTGATCCAGTCCGCGATCTTGACATCATCTTTGACGAGTTGAGACTCAAAGATATCAACTACTTGGAGAAACAAATCAACGACATAGAGAAGAAGGTCGTGAGAGGCGGAGACAAGAAGGTCAAACCGGAATTTGTGAGTACAATCGCCAAAGTGTCCCTTCCGGAGGCTCTCAATTTGATTACAAAACCAAAGTAATTTTTCATGGTGATTTAAATTGTGGATATGTTATTTATATACACTTGTGGTCATTACTTTTAGGTAAGCTTAGTCTGGTGATCCTCATGGTTAGAAAGCCAGCATCTTGAAACTCGACCCAAGTGATGAATTTTGTTTGTACATGAAGCTTTTTCTTTGCGATAGTTATTAATCTGTAATGTGAGGTATGTGCATCATTTTAGCTGCCACTTCTACTCTTCTGAGGGTGCCTCAGTGTCTTACCATTATCTTGAGTGCTGGGAGGGGTGAGGGGGGCGGGAGGGAGGAAGGAGAAGTTTTTTCAACATCAATGCAGTGCAGAACAAATTTCTACAACTCATCTCATCAGCTAAATGGTGTGCATAGTTGAAACTGCAGCACACGGTTAGAATTCTAATTCTTTCTTGAAGAATTGAAAATTAGTAGCCGTCACTCGATGATGCTTTCGTCCAGCTCCCTCAGATGATGGCAAAATGATTACTAAGTCCATCTTAGACTTCTGACCTTATCATGGGCCATTTTTTTGGGCCATTCTCTTATTTCAAGTCCTGTGGAAGCTTTAAGCCACACATTTGGGAGTTTTGAGGATCGTGTCCACTGAGCCTTTACCTAAGCCTTAACGTTATGCTAGCTATATTTCTTTGCCAGGTTTAGAATCAGTCAGTTTACAAATAATGTATTGTTTTCTCTTTTACAGGATTTTCTTCAAAGGATTCATAAGTACTTAACAGAGGAAAAGAAGCCACTCAGACATCAAGAGTACAATGCAGTTGAAGTAAGAGTTAACTTGGGACTAGATAAATACATGTATACATTCATGTCTGTCAGGGGGGTATGAGCGGGGGGGGGGGTTGGCACTGGGGCATGTGCCCCCCACTTTTTTCCAAAATAGCAAATGTGCCCTACTGGCAAATAAAATGTGACCCTTAGATGAAGAACTCTCTTTTGGATATCTTAAGCCTTTGTTAATTTTAATATTTTATTTTAATTATTCACATGCACCATAATAGTATTGATAGCATACTAACACATCATATATATTTAAGTGATACGGCCGGTGTGTATCGAGTGGTGGTTGTGGAATGAGAAAGTGCCCCTCTGATGTTGGGCCCCCCAACTTTTTGGAAGCTTCCTACCCCCCTGATGTCTGTGTATAGTCCTGTAAAAGCAGGCCAGGTTTTACTAAGCTACAATATGCCTGTGTACAATTTGACAGATATAACAGAATATTCACTGGATATTCTTAAATATTATTAAGTAAGTGAGAAAGATTTTGAGGTATGGTAAGGTTTTAGTGTGTAACTTGATTAATCCTAAGTGGCATCTAGGCTACTCACCATAACACATTCCATGAGATTAGCTTATGTTAATTGGATTACTGCCAGTCATTATTTTAATAACTGCTCTATATAGCATCTAGAGAAAATTATAACCTTCATTTATTATAGCCATAGCTTGAACTCATGAAAGGGATTTTCTTGGTAATAAACAATAGGAAACTTATAATGAAGAGAAAAATATTCCACACTGCTAGTTGAAAACTCCCATCTCAATACATTCCCCTGACTGGAAATATGGTTTATTGAATGTGGTTATCATTTCTGACTGGCTGAACCTTTCACCTATGGCAGGAAGTTGGATCACAGTAGGGGGTCTGTGATTTCAATTAAGGGTGTGACCTAATGGATATTTCGCTAACCGTTTAACCGGATCGCCGCCGGTCGGTTAAACGTTTAAACGCTGTCTCCCGATTGCGGCTTTTTCGACGCACCGTCACTCGACTATTAATGAAAATAGGACATTATGAGTACAATAATTAAGGGTTTTTTCCAACAGGTAGCAATTCAGGCAACAAGACGACGATCAATGTATGTTAATTACTAATTAGGCCCAATAATATTGCGAACATTTC
The DNA here is from genome assembly GCA_020650975.1 of Apostichopus californicus. NCBI lineage: Eukaryota > Metazoa > Echinodermata > Holothuroidea > Aspidochirotida > Stichopodidae > Apostichopus > Apostichopus californicus. Next base: position 31,595 of record JAIPMN010001494.1, on the reverse strand, counting down.
GTGTAATAAATGCTGAAAAGAATAACACACATGATCAGTATTCGGGTCCTCAGAAGTTCAGATCACTGAATTTATATAACTCGGCCTTCCGCAACATCGTAACTTTTGAAAAAAAACAATATATTTGTCTATCTATCACAAGATTTAAAAAAAAAACTCGCCTAACTTAGCAAATTACCCACCTTTCCTGCTTACTCATTAAAAGTCATGTTTAGAAAACAAATTACGCACGCACGTGTTGTGCGATGGGTTGTAAAAATCAAGTTGAAACTGGTTTGAGCAGCCTCCGATTTCAGCGACGTCACGTGCCATACAGTACTTTACATTTGATACAAAAGTTACTTCAACAACAGCTTCCCAAAATTTGTGTCGCAATAGGTTTAGTTTTAACCGCGCAACACAGTACCATTCATAATTTGCATATTACACCAAAATTAACACTCGGCGTCCAGATGGCGGGAAAATGTAACGTCATGTTCAATGTGTTGTGTCGTTCCCATGGTGTGATGAACTTGGGCAAGTTCGAATGTCGATGACCTCTACTTATGTTCTGTGACCAATTTCAGTGGGAATTATCATGTGTGTAAAAACTCGGGTTTTTCCACGTGTTATATATATAGTTTTACGTAAGCGGCTCGTTGATTGTGGGAAGCACTTATCTAAGCATCAATATTTGTGAAAAATATCGTAAGGTTTTTCAGATATTCTCTTTGAATGTCCCCGCCATATATCTCTCTTTCTCCGTCCACTCAAAGCTCGACATTCGGCTAATTCTGTTAGGGGAAAAATTATCGTAATTATCGAAATATCGCGGTAATTTTTGAACTATTTATCGTTACGGTAAAAAGCTAATATTGCCCGCAATGCATGCACAGTATAGTACCATGTGTGAAAAAAATGGCTGTACACCTGAGAGAGCGAACTGGCCTTGTGTTGTTAATGTTATTACGGTACTTTCTAGAACGACCATTTGCATCTTTTGGGGTCAACATACTTTCACACGGGATTTCACCATGCCATTGATCGATGTACATGTACGGGTGATATATGTCACAAATATAAACTGAGAAAACGAATTGACGACACTATCATGAGTTCATGACTATTGGCCTACTACTATAATTATATTGAACACATTATTCATGCCTAAAACATCGTTTTTCTGTTTTTTATTGATAGTTTGCAGTACATTTCTCAGTTCTTTACATATTTTTAAATAATTTTCATGTTTAAAATGTATTTGAATTTTTTTTTTAAATTTTCCGTTTATACGGTTTGTGATTTTCTAAACGGATAGTGCATTTGCGGCCGGTTAAACGGTTAACCAGTTAAACGGTCACACCCTTAGATTTCATCTGGTCAAATGCTCTTTAAAAGCACTACATAGGCTATTATAATCTTGTTGCCGATGTATTCTTGAAACCTGATACATTTGGAATGTTTGCATAGTTCTCTGTACTTAGAATTTTATCAAAATGTTTTTTTTTGTAGAAATATTCCTTTATTGCCATGGATAAATAATTGCCAAACAAAGATATTTTCAGTTGAATTGTCCTAATGACATCATCCATTCAGCTGTTGCCAGATGCATTTACAATTCGTTAACAATCAACTTCAGCCACCAGAATATTCCTTTATAATCCCATGCACTTTATCCGTTAACTGTATCTTTGGGACACATATGCAAAACAAAACAAGCTGGAATTATACTATGTTAACAACTCTTAATAGAAATTTTGCTGTGTAAAGGTACACGTTGATTGTAAAAGACCACTGGTTTTAATGTGATGTACTGTTACAAATTAATATAAATATATATTTCTTTTTGGACCAACAGATTGAAGTTTTAAACAAGCATCTCCTAATTACAGCCAAACCTATCATTTACCTTGTTAACTTATCAGAGAAAGCTTACATCAAAAAGAAAAATAAGTGGTAAGTTCAAAGAGTTTACAAAAGCAGTTCTCAACTTTACTTCAGATGTTTTTAACTATTAAAGGTGAATAAAACCCTTTCCCTTCTTTGCCAAGGTTATGATATATAGGACGTATGAAATTTGAACAGCCTTATAATTGATTTTTAATATGTGATATTTATAAGAGTTTTTTTTGTGTGTAAATTTCCCTACTTTATTAGTATGACTAGCTAAATTTCACCTTATGAATATGAATGAGGTTATAAACCTAAAAATCTTTACATTGCAATAACTCTACAACCTTAAGTTGGATTGTAGCCAAACTTGGTATACAGTTGTTGGATAAAAACTGGTACATGTAGGCCTTATTATTTTGGAACCGTCTGTACTCCAAATATTCATGGCCCATATTTGCACCAGTTGGGTCCAGGTTTATTTCTGAGCACATTTTAGGGCCTGGTGTGCCCAACTTTCTTACCACCACAAATGCATTTTGGGACACATTCTTTGGGCCTGAATTTGTGGGGCCCAATAATTTTGGGACCATTTGGCCCACATGTTTGGGGGTTCAATTTGGGGGGGGGGCAAAAATTTTTAAAAGTCTCCATCCTTAAATCAGATTGTATCCTAACTTCAAATACAGTTGTTGGTTCATTGCTGGTAGAGGTGGGAATAAATATTATGATATTGGGCCATGACATATAACACTTTAATATTCCACTAAGTAAGGAATGATAGTGCCTCTTGGGCTCTTGTTTATGCAGTCATATGTAATGAAAAAGTGTCTGGAAGAATAGCATGGTGTGTCATAATGTATGTATTGATCAATGCTTGTGTTGTTGAATTGGGGTGAAGGTAGCTTTATGAATTGCAATCTTATTTTGGGAATTAATCAGAAGGCTTGCTAAAATTACTGAATATATCTGATTAAGATATTTCTGAAAATAGATTAAAATGATGATACGATAACCCAAAAATCCTCTTTAATTTCCTTTTATTTTAATCAATTTTGTTAACTTTATAAACTCATTTAAATGTGTTAAATGGAAATTTTTCTTCCATTTTTACATTGAGATTTACAGAATTTGGGTAAAGAAAAGGTTTTTGTTTGATAAAGTTGCTAGGTTAGTGCAGTGTATACCTGTTAATGAGGTTCATAAAACTCAATGGTCCATAAACTTTACAGAATGAGTCATTTCTTCTAGCCTGCCTAAAGCCATATTACACTACAGAATGGAACCACTGGAAAAAAAACCTTTGTCAATTTTGTTGTTCCGTATGAATGCTGTTATGTTAGTTGTACCAGTCCATTACGATATAACTATTGCTGTATTTTATAGTGTGCAAAGTATGCTAGGGCTGGCTGGGTGCATTTGTTGTGGTGAATGTAATTGGTTCTCCAGGATTAGCCTAGATGGGTTTTTGAAAAAATAGTTCTCGGTGTAAGCAAATACCAGGTAAATTCGACCTTATACACAGCCCATGTATAGGTGGGACAGTACAAAGTTGCTGCTGACAAAAGTCTCTTGCTTGGACATGTGCCTGGCAAATTAATAAATCACTTAATGGCAATTAATGTAGGTGAGCTTATGATGAAGATGACATAACAGCTAATAATGTTAATAGTCCAGGCATCTCAGTAACATAACCCATCCCATCTTTGCATACATGAGAAGAAAAACAAATTGATGAGATACTGTAATGCTAGTTGAAAGTCATTAATACTTGTTTATTTTTTGATAAAAAGGTTACCGAAAATCAAAGAATGGGTGGATGCCAACGATCCCGGATCTATGATTATACCATTCAGTGCTTCTTTAGAACTAAAACTCTTTGAGATGGAGACTGATGAGGAGAGGAAGAAATACCTGGAGGAGGCCAGTACTGTCAGGTAAGGTCACATACTTTTGTTTGTTGCAACTGCCTGCCTCTATGTGTGATTCACTAGCAAAAATGTTTGTTGACCAGTGGGAAATGGTAGGTTTAAGAGATATAAAGCTTAAATCATTTCAAAACAAGTTTTTGGTATCTTCTGAGATGGAATTTTTTGGAAGTTCATACATAGAAGTCCCTCCCCCCTTAATGTAGAGTACAGGACCTCCCCCCCCCCCCCATCCCCAATGTTGACTACAGGATGATAGGTGTAAAGCAGAATGTGTTTGTTAAAATTTGGCAAATTGTGTGATCTACATTTTGCTACTCAGTGTTGAATATATTTGAGACGTAGACTCCGCTCCTCATCTGATACCACCAGACTCATGATTCCACGCTCAAAGCGTAAAACTGGTGATAAATCTTTTCAAGCTATTGGTCCCTGTCACTGGAACCAGGTGACTTTGGGTATTCGTGTGGCGATTTCCGTCTCGGTCTTCAAAGGTCTCCTTAAAACATATTTATTTACTGCGCAGTAATGTTTGTTTTTTTTGCTTGTGTTTAGGATTGGTGTTTGTTTTTATTGTGTAGTTTATATTTGTTTCTGTAAAGCGCTGTGATCTTTTGTATAGCGCTCTATCAAATACAATAATAATAATAATAATAATATATTAGTCATTCTTGGTTAAAATGCTGAATTACCTCAGAGTATTGTAGCTTTTAATCTGTATGTAGGAATAAATGAAGTAGGAACTGTATCTTCAGACAGAATGTTTTGTTTAATGTTTTGTTTCTTGTAGAGAATAACAACTGTTATTGCAATTATGTACTTTTGTGGTTTTTTACCAGCAATCTGGACAAAATCATCACGAATGGCTTCAAAGCTCTTTATCTGGAATATTTCTTCACCTCTGGAGAAGATGAAGTTAAAGCATGGACCATACAGGTCAGTATTATTAATTCTATATTCTATATGTTGAGTGAAAACTGTCGAGAGCTAGGGAATCCCTACATTTCATATGGAATACCCATTTTTGAAAACAAGATACCAGAAATTAAAGCCTGCAGTCACAGAGAATTGCGTAAGGCTACATGTGATCGTGGGATTTAATGGGATTCAAGAGGGATACAAAGGAATGACTTCAGCATTAAAACCAGCAGCGGTTTTAGGTGGTAGTAAAATGGATAAGGCTTTTAGATAAATGATATCCAATGTCTTCTGTAACTGGAAGCATTGGGCTAATGTAGTTTGTTCTGGGCTAACGTAGTTTGTTCTGGGCTAACGTAGTTTGTTCTGGGCTAACGTAGTTTGTTCTGGGCTGACGTAGTCTGTTCTGGGCTAACGTTGTCTGTTCTGGGCTAACGTAGTCTGTTCTGGGCTGTTTGTTCTGGGCTAACATAGTTTGTTCTGGCCTAGTAAAACATCAAAATCATTCTTTCTTTGCACCATTTTCTTCAGAGAGATTCACATGATGTTACAGAAACAACGTTGTAAAATGGCTGTCAGTCACGTTATAGCCGGGCGGGGAGGGGGGGGGGGTGTCAGAAGAACCATCTCTTCGCAGCTTCAGGTAGAACCTGTTGGATATATCTTGCTTCTTAAGCACAAGCCAAGGAAAAGAATATGGCTTGAGAAAATGGATTCACAATTATAACCCATTGAACAGGGAAGTGGTATCACTACTGGCACAAACACGAAGAAATACGATCATAGAGCTGCAGTACATTATGTGCATCTGTTAATCCTTAGCCGTTGTGTTATTTTTTTGTTGAACAGAAAGGCACCAAGGCACCCCAAGCAGCTGGAAGGATCCACACAGACTTTGAGAAGGGTTTCATCATGGCAGAGGTCATGAAATTTGCGGACTTCAAAGAAGCAGGAAGTGAGGGCGCTGTTAAGGTAGGTGGGAGGGGAATGGGCTTAACATGCTAATTAACTTTCAGAGAATGGAAAGGATTGTTCTTCATTCTGTAGAGTGGTACAGTTTGCCAGTCATCTTACTCGTCAAGCTGTCGTACAACAGTGTGTCATACATCTGAATTTAAACCAAAGGAAATCACGTTGCTTTTGACCCCCAAAATTATCCAAACCTCATTGTGGTCGTTAAAAATCCTAAAAGGTGTAAGTTAGAGTTTTTAACAATTTCTAACTGTCAAATCTGTTTATAGTTTTTACAGTACTATACAACGAAGATACGTAACAGAGGAGAAATGCTTTAATAATAGTAATAAGTAATATTTATGTAGCGCATAATCAGCAAAGCTGCTCAAAGCGCTTTACAAATACAAAACCTAAAAACAAATAGTGAAAAAAACCTAACTATTAAATAATATATAGAACCAATAAGGCATAAAATGTAAAAGCCTAAAGCAACAATATAAAAAACACCCGTACTAATCGATAAAAAAACCCAACCTAAACGCCCTTTAGGCCCACGTTGGGGTTTAGTTTTGAAAGTTTTACACTTGATTCTTGATTGTTTGTGGGTTAGTCACAGAGAGTGGGTTTAGCAATTGCTCCTGCATCATGGAATGGTAGATGGAAAGCTAATAGGCATAAGGGAGGGGACGGGAGATGGGGAGGCAAGGTGGAGGGGGGGGCAAGGTGGAGGGGGGATGACTAGAAGGATACAAGTGTATTGTTCAACACATTGGATACTGTTATGCTTTGTTAGATTTGTTTTGTTTAGGCTGAAAATCTAAGGTTGAAAGAGCATCTATCTTCCACTCGCATCCAGTGTTAAGTGAAAATATTTGCAAAAATTCAGCACTGCAGCAATAACAAAAAACTTATCTCAAAACTCCTTAAATTGTTGTATATTTTGCAAATTATGACTGATGGCAGGCATGTAGTAAATGCCTTAGGAAATTATTTAGGAGATGTTTGGTCATTTTAAGTATTGGTATTCTGACACAAAACATTTTTAACAATGCTTATTGCATATACTCTACTGTGCAAGCCGTCGTGATATCGAAGTTAACTATTTTTTTTAAATTGGTTGAGAAATTAATATATGAACACTACATATTTATGAATGCCTTTAAAACATATAACGTACTTGTTCCCTCTAATAAATTGCTACTTTAGATTTTAATTGTTGCTTTCGCTGTATGTTTGTACATGCTCCATGAAGTTTGTGAACAATCTCTGCACATGAAAACTTCCCCTACATAATGCACATGCAGATAGCGAACCGTTTTACACAGTTAATTCGGTCATTGATAAAAATCTAATGTGGCGACAGTTAATTTTCGTAAACTACATCCAAAACTGCAGTTTTTATTTGGCCCTGAATCTCAGCAATTGCAAAATATGATGGAAAACCTTCAATAGCACCGCTGTATGTACAAAGAGTGTCACGTTGTGACCACTGCGTCACACGCGCAACGATGGTTCATTTAAATTATTTTGAACCTTGATTGTCTTGTCACTCGATACTAAGAAATTGCAATAAACACACGACGCAAATAGTAAATTTCAGCCTTCTTGTTGACTACTATCAGACTATATATACAGGGTCAATTACACACAATACAATTACACACAATACAATTACACACAATACAATTACAAATTTAAACAAAAAATATGAATTAAGTTAAGGTTGCTTCCATATGTTTCCGGAGTGAGTGATCCACACCGCGACAGTACGCTATCTTCATTTCCATTGTTGTGAGCTTTGTCGTCTTTAAATTGAAGTTATTATTCTGTTTACCTTGATATGATCCGACTCGCTTAAAGTGTGTTTCCCGCGAGTTGAGTTGTATGAGTGTTCACCATAATCGTCTGCTGACAAGTTCCATGCCAACACGTTTATTTCTCCAGGTACGCTTTTCAAATGTTAATATTGAATACAGGCTTCCGAATCCATGGATTGTCACCTTCACGTCCAGCCTCCGCTCCGGACTGCGCACCCTAAGTGACCCTCTCAGTACCCGGTACAAAACACCCTTCACAAATAGAATATAAGAAAACCACATTCTAAAATGGAGCCAGATATGATGCAATAAACCCCGATGTTTCAGAACTATCCACTGCATACTATAATTGTAAATTATGATTCATAACTCTTTCATAAATTAGCATCGCCGAAATCAAAATGGCGGATGCCAATGAACTTTTCAAACAAAACAAAATGGCCGCTAGCCTACACGACACGCCTTAATTGGCGGTAAATATTCATTCACTTATACCTTGACCAGTATCTTTAACAATTACCCATATCCCTTTGCAAGATATCAAAGAATTGAAATACGAAAACCGTTTATGCCCTGCAAATGTTACCAGTGGGGTCGTTCAACAAGTCATTTGCATATCCATAAAATCTACTTAACATGACATAATTACAAACCTCAACCCCTACATACAAATAGCAAAGAATAAATACTTACAGAAAATGGTCGTCAATAAAACACATTACCTGGCACACTAACTATCCAGTTAACTTTATTGTTGAAACTTTTCCTCAATTTTCCTCTTCGACAAGGTATAATCACCCTAGCCAGATTCTTGGCCCTTGGAAATCGTATCCAACCGTACCGCCTGAGTTCTGATGGTCAACTGCCGCCCAAACTCACCAATTCCTAAATCCACCCAAAGTTTGGTGTTTGGAAAGCTAAAACCTGCTTTTCAGATTTTAACCTTTTGTGTCCATGTACAGTCCCTTTAAGCCGGGGTTGCTGACCGCCTCACTGACCACTCATAATAAGTACTTATCCTTAACGACCATATACCGTGCGACATGCACAGTGCGCTACAACAGTACAAGAGAAAATAAATTACACCCCCTGACAAAGAGTACATCTTTTTGCATGCAATGTATGTAACGAAAATATGCAGCTTAGCAACACGCTGAAGCCTACGGAACTCTACGGAAAGCTAATCTCCAATTGCCACGTAACTCACATGTTATCTGATAGGCTGGTCGGTGGGAGATGCGGTAGCTTGTAAAACAAGGTTTCCACAATTTGACGTCTGTTGACTCCAAATGACATAAAAACGCACTGCTTTTTGTACTGAACTTGTAACAACAACATACTAAAATATGAGATTCGTCCAAGCTTCCCTTCTTGAGATAACGTGTTTACAAGGTTTTCACATTTTGACCCCTAGTGACCGCAAATGAACTTTGACCTCCACAAAAACCAATAGGCACTCATCCGCCAGCATGACTGCATAGGTTACGATCATCATCGAAACCCAAAAAGGGTAACTTCTTTGATCAAAAGTTCAACATGTTTTGTTTTTGTTATATTTTAGTCTGCAGGTAAATATCGACAGCAAGGACGTAACTACACAGTAGAGGATGGGGACATTATCCTGTTCAAGTTCAATGCAGGCGCTGGTCTACAGGACAAAAAGAAATAATCTTTATAGTCTGGCACAGTTTCAGGGATTTAATTTTGTTTGCATGGCTTGAATAATTAACTGACGATGGTTTGAAATTTGAATAATCTTGTGTACATTCTTAGATATTGAAGGTACCTCTGGCCTAGTACTACGTCTGCAGAACCACTGTGTCGGTATTAGGATGGAATTCGTCAGCTTGGTACACGGTGTGAACCTTATTAATATGGTTGATCATTGCTGATCAGCCACAGTTATGTAACACATTTCATGGGATAAAAGTCTTGTATTTTATAATCACTTACATAACATTTGGAATGAATGTACTGCAGGAGTGGTTGTAAAGTAATAGATACAATTCACTGTTGCTTCTTCTCAATGCTTAGCAAATGCAAAGAATTGCTGTAGTAGCTACAGGAATAGGAATATGCAATTTCTTTAGAAGTCTAAAAAGGTTAGCTATGAGCACACCTTCAATCTGGCCACAAAAAGACAGAATAAAAGTGAATATTTCAAACTGAAACAATACCTATTGTTACAGATTGTTTCAGGAACAATGTTTATAAATCAGTCAGTACTGTTTGATCTTTCTGTATCTGGAGCACCAGCAACTCTTTGAATGTTTCAGTGTTGATTTAGCAAAAGGAATTCCTCCATTCTGTTGATATTATGAACTGGGCAAATTTTAGTCATCAGTTGGAAATTTACTTATATTGTGTTATAGGCTATGTAACACTTTTACATAATTACATCAAACTTTGCCATTTCTTGGGGTTCTGTTCATCTTGGTGATGGCGAAACAATGCTTTTTAAACACTTTTATTAAGACTTATCTAAGATGTTGAGAACATGAAAGTTCAAAGTACCACTTGTACGGTCTTATTTCAATTAAATACCTTGGTTTATTTGGGAATAGGATACTAAAATACAAGAATGTTATATTTTTTTCATTTTAGTTCAGTGTGTCGATCTCAATGGTTTAAACTGAAGGATGCAATATGTTGGAGGTAGGTTGGTTTCAAAAGTCTGTTTATCTTCGACTTTGTTGTCAGTTTATCAGGGATGAGCCTGGGGTAAAAAAAAAATCACGAAATTTTGCAAAACTTGCGGTATAGGCTCCAGTTTGCGTATGCTACAGTGTGTTAGGATAATAGTTTTTGTCCCCGAGGTAGAAAAGCAATCACGGATATTCCGCGAATTCACGGAAAAAGCTAATGCCTGGTATATGAGTGAAGTACAGTGTCAGCATAGGAAAGACAGTCAGTATTGCAAGGGCTGAAGAAGAAGATTGCGCATGTGAAATGTTGAGACTCAAGCCGGTCTACAAAAGTCAGATGTGTTGTTTCTTTGTTATGATTGGGTTAAATGACATATTGAACATGATTGGTTAGCTGGGCTTATGATAACATTTGGTATGAAGCAGACAGGAATTGCTAGAGTAGGTGTGAGCTCTGTTATAAGTCTCAGGTATGGACAGCTTGGTTTGGGAATTGTGATATGACACAAATCAAAATTAATGGTATGACTGACATTGTCTGTAAGATGCAGTATTGGTCTCAGAAACACAGATGTGGCCTGCTTCATAGGGGATTTGCTCAGGCATGGTATTATGCAAACTTACATGTATGGTATGATGTGGTATTGGTTTACTGTGCTCTGTGAGATGAGGTTTGACACACACACACACAGGAATTATTCATCTGAATGAGGTAATACCATGGTGTGTGGTATGATGCTGTATTGATCTGAGAAACACAGGTTTTACCATCTCTGTGAGATGTGGTTTGACACAAACACACACACACAAAGGAATTATTCATCTGAATGAGTTAATACCATGGTGTGTTGTATGATGCTGTATTGATCTGAGAAACACAGGTTTTACAATCTCTGTGAGATGTGGAATTTCAGGCTTGGATCATGTGGTAACACATACACTATTTTTTATAGTGGTAACACATACACTATTTTTTAGTAACATGTGATAAGATGTGATATCTCTCTCAGAATATACAGGATTGATATGTGTGGATGGTGTAGTTCTAATGTACAAATAAGTTACATTGTTGTGCATAATGGATTTCCAGACTTCAAAGAGTTGTGGTAGCACATGTAATCACTAATACTCATACAGGATCTTTCTGTGTGAGATGATGTGAACCTTCAATCGATGTAAGATTACTCTCTGCTCTGTACTGTGGTGTCGCAGTATCATTATACTTGATGAGATGGTGAGGTCATTCATATGTTTATTACCTTTATAGAACATGTTCAAGTTCACATATTAGTTTCACATATCTTATGAAATGTGGTGTGACTTGCACATGAATTGTATAATTAAATGCTGTGTGTCACTTACACAGAGATGTTGAAGTCACACACAAAAATAGTTATCTGGAATCGAACCAGAATGAACTTTTAGCAGGCCAGGTTCACCCTGCTTACTCAGATGTGATAAAATCACTAGACAAATTGTGACATCTCTGCAAATTTCTTTAATGCCCTTTTTTCATATTTGATTATGTTCTTTTATTATGTAAGGTACATTAATGCAAGATGGATAATAGAGATGGAAAGTTAAAAAAAAATTGTATGATCGTCTTTTTGTTCATACTTCAGCTGTATCCCCCAAATATTGGCTTGCTAAACTTACTGACGGTTTCTAAATTAGCTTGTCTCGACCTTCTAACCCTCTAAATTCTTTGAAGTTATGAAGTGGGTCAACTTGGACAACTTGGAGGGAAACTACTTTGAGGGTTGCAGTAAAATGATACCTGCTACCCTACCTACACCCTTCTCCTTAACCTAGACCCCCCTCCCTAACCCTTCTCTACATCTTGAACCCTTTCTACACCCCTTTCCCAAATCCTTACCCTTCTTCCATTCAACACCACTCATCCCAACTTTTACCAATGAACTCACCCACACAGTTCTTTACTCCACTTTTTAATGTTAATAGTGGTTGTTTGAAAAATAACCGAAAACAGAAACCTGCAAATGTTGTAGTGAAAATGTAAATATGTGAAAATTAACTCAGACATTTTCGTTTATGGGGCAAGAACCTCTAGTGTTCTTACCATAAGAAACGCTGGGGAAAAACCACTAAATGATAAACTATTAAAGCACATGCATGAACAATTTTGTTAAGGTACCTTTGAACACCTCGGAACCTTTTAACTCTCATAATGGTGGGATTGAGAAGTGGCATGTCGTAGTATGTAACATCCATTCAGTGACCGAGTTCACCTAGTAGTGTACGTAGGTTTGAACTTTATCCATAGCATCCTTGTAAGTTTGAAGTGTATGCTAGTATCCCAAGGTGGTATACTCTTATTGGAGTGTATATAACTCCGCCCGATTGCATGTTCTTCTATCTCATGAAAAGTGCCGAAAAGGCATGATATCAATCAGGATCTGGGTTTTTTGTGGCTTGTATTTTGAAGAGCATGAATTGAAGTACATGTGGTGCAAAAGTTGGGTCACTTGAGGCAATTTTAGACCCGTTCAGGCCTCCCAGGAGCAGCGTATGAAAATTGTTTACTACTGAGTAAAGAAAAACAAAATAAAACAAAATTGTTAGCAACCTGCTTGTTGACTAAAGAGCCTGTGTTTGAGGATCTGTAAAACTTAGTGGGCCTGACGTTTCGATCCTAGCAGGATCTTCTTGAGATGCTGAATGACAAGTGACCCAGCAAACACAAAAACGTTTTTAAAACGTTATTAAAACGTTTCGTCTTTTGTTTTGATAACGTTATTTGTGGTGTAATAAATATGTCACGAAAACGTTTTCAGGCTATGATTTCAAAACATTTTTTCGTTAAAACATTATATAACATTAATATAACATTAATATCTCATAAAACGTTATGCCGACGTTTTTATAACACCACATTTAACGTTATAAAAACATATTTTAGAGGCTCTTATGAAAATGTTATGATAACGTTTTGTGTTTGCTGGGGAGTAAAGAGGTAATTTACAAGTGACGAAAACTTCAGGCTCTTATGGCAAAAAATTTGCAAGTTCATTAATCCGCAAGTATACGGAAAATTGATGTTGCCATGGATGGCCAACTTGTCAGCTATCCAGTGATGGGTAGCTTTTTGTTAGTGAGAACTTCTATCTAGACTAAAGAGACCACATTACTACGGTGATTTAGTGTGTAAGTCAATGGGACTTTCAATAGGCATTTGCTACCCCAAGACTAGAAGAGGAAGTTTAGGTAAGTTTTGGTGTCGTAAAGGCATCCAATTAAACAGTCCACTAGGAGAGCCAGTGACGTCATCACGGCATAAGATGACGGATGAAAGCACGTTAATTTGGCAATTTTTCGGAATGATTTTGAGAGGACCAGTAATTCCAGGAAAGTACTCTTGAAAACCTCTACAATGTTCAGCATTGTAGAATTGTGCCAAAAGTGATGATTTTTAAGTCGAATAGGGGGCGGGGAAGGGGAAGGAGGTGTGTGATAACATATTTACACACGGCAATATATCACGTACACATATCACGTAGACGCAGCTTAAAGAAAAGAGGCTTTCACTGACACAAGTGAGCCGGTCATATAGGCCCACTGTATTCCATCACGCCGGGCACAGTACACTAGAAGGTTCTATCTCGCTCTTCTGCCGCTTTTCATGAACGTTCGTTGCCAGGGTCTAATTACCCATATGGAATAAATGTAGAAAATGCAAAACGGGAATCCCTGTCCCACACGCCACCCCTGTTCTTTCCTATACGAAAGATACTGGCAGCAATTGACCATACAATAGTTTCTATGTTACCCTTAGACACCTGCTACAGTGGCCCCTGTATATAACATATCAACATATGAACTTTCTTATTCGATAACATGAATAAGAAAAAGGTGGTTTGGACATGTCAAGTCTGCATAATTTTTCATTATCGTAGCTGAACAACGTGCACGATGTTTCATGTGATCATTGCTTCATTTTGTTTTAAAGGTCCCTCGATGCAGTCTTTCATATTTAATTGCCACGGGAGCTAAAATCCGCCGATAACCACACCCACACGTTCCGCCCTTTTGCCTTTCCGGCGAAAGAGGACAGTGACCCTTGTTGTGATTGCCACACCCTTTCATCTTGCCCCACCCCTGGCCCCACCCTCTAGTACTATGGTATAAACATTTCCCATCTTATTTCACCTACTTCTAGAGCATTGAAGTGGGGTTTAATTTTACGACCACTGCACTAATAAGTAATCAACCAATATGACATAGTTTTTCTTCAGCGAGAAACATACATAGTTTTAACTTGCAAAAGTCTAATGAATATTTTGCTGATACTCGAACGTAGGATAACTTGACAAGATCAAGTAGCTTTTGCAATGCCACGTACTGAGATTACTGAAAACGAAAAGTTTGTGCCTCGATCTTTGACTGTTGTGATTATTTACATATTTTCCCATTATTCTTACAAAATATGTGTATGGCTATGTAATAAAGCAGTAATAGCAATGTTTATTTCGCAATTGCTTCTTCCATCGTAAAGCACAATTCGCTGCATAGGTACCTGCCAATCACAACAGATAAAAGGTGCCGCCCGCGAAGTTAGCAATTACATACAATGTTATGACACAAAATAAAGTAGATCGTAGATAATTGCTTTGTATCTTTGTCAATTTTGAGAATCCTTGGCCATAAATGAAAAGCTATGTTTTGCTTGCAGAAAGGTTCTTTTATTTTGCGAGAGGTTATCATACGGATACATGTTAACTATTTTAGTTGACATGTTTCTGGAGGTTGCGAATGAATACACCATTGACGTCAGAACGTTCCCTTTCCTTTTGTTGACGCCCTTTCGTAACAGAAACGCATGTGGTAAGTGATACACTCATTTATACATACAACATAGGAAGCTAGTATCTGGACTCGTGTACGTAAGGGTTTGTAATGTAGTTCGTTTGGCGTCGAGTTCTTTCTCAACGCTGGCTTGTTATGCAGCCTGGAAACTTACGAACGTTTCTTCCCAGATGTAGGGACGATTGTTGGAAATGTCGAAAACAGATGAAAGTAAATCCAGCGGAACGTCTCAGGTAAGATTTTGTTTCTTTTATGCGAAATTTGTGAAGAAATATGGCAAGTATTTGTGTGGCCTGATTTGCGAAGCTCGGCCCCTTTCAACACCCCCAACAGTAACAACCCGCCCATTACCCGAAGGCCTAACTGGATAATCGTCTTTATTGTTTACATTGACAGGGACAAGAAAATAGTGGCTCGCAACCTTCACCATTAGCCCTCCTCGCAGCTACTTGCAGTAAAATAGGATCACCGTCGAAACCAGCAAAAACGCAAGGCAATCAATCCAATCAAGCACAAGCTGTCCAAGTATTAAATCAAGCCCAAAGCCAGGCTATCCTAACAGCTACTGGACAGCCGGGTATAACACTACAACAACAACCTATACAATTACCAACGCTTCCCATACAGCTGGGGTCTTTGGGTGGCACTGTACAGGTACAACTAGACGCTAACACACTGGCAAGTATACAACAACAGCTGCAACAGCAGCAGTTGGCAACTCCTAAAACTCAGCAGCAACAACAACAACAAGGGGGCCAAAACACATTAGTAACTAACTTGAATCAAACTCCTCAAGTTATCCAACCTGCACAAATCTTTCAACAGAATGGAATCCAATATAATGTTGTCCCACAGTTAGTAGTGGATGCTGATGGTAATATTATACCACAGAATGCTGGAAATCAAGCAACTTCCACTGCTCAACAACAGGTTGTTCAACAAACCGGGCAATTTACCCAAGCCCAAACTACTGCTGGTAACCAGGTCGTAAATATCCCTGGCCTCGGAAATGTTCTAATACCAACCGGTGGTCAAGTTTTGCAAGGAAACCAAATTGTTCAAAATGTTGGTACTCCAACAAGGTTGTCAATTGGCAATCCACCTATTGCTCTTCAAGTCGCAAACAACTATTCAGGAGTGGTGCCAGTTAGTTCAGCTCAAGTTGTCAGTGCAGGACAACAGTTCACTCTTGGAAATGTATCAAGTCAGAACACTACAGTTGGGACAACCCTAAAGGGACAACAGAATCTTCAACCAAAGACCATGGTAGATTCAAAGTCATCAGATGTGACGTCAGTGGTCCAGACTCCGCATAAAACGTCCAACGTGGTGGGTAGTTTAGGTACCACCGCCAACCCAACAGTATCTTCGCAACATGTTCAAGTGTTGCCTCAGGTGAGGTTCATTTCTAAGCAATGTCTTGCAATAGTACAAAAGTACAGCAACATTATTACTCAATGAAATCAAGATGTATCTTAACTGTTGCAATCATTCCTGTGTTTGTCATGCTATTAAAACTTACCACAAGTCCAGCAAATGCATGTAGTTTATGCACCAGTTTATGTGATTGGATAGGTCTGGTAGTGTTTAAAACTGAAAGTATAGCCTACAGTATGTTGTTCACATTCTAAACTGCAATTTATTCTTCTATGAGTGCCATCGGCAAAGACTACTCTAGTGCAATAAAATGATCAGGGATAAAAATAATATGTACTGCTGTTTGTTGTTTAAAGTTGCAAGTGAACTGTAGGACTAGGACTAGGCAAGAGAAACTTGCATGCTACAAATTTAACTTCCTCCATTTAATACTCAGTCACTTGAAATCTGTCATTAATCTCGAGTGCTTTTGGTTAAAATGCACCCTGTGTCTTCAACAGAATAAATAAAGCAACATATACACATCCTAATTTAGTAATTAAAAAGAACTAGATCTAATTTGGACATACTGTCAACGCATTGATCTTTCCGTACTCTGGTGTAATTGGGAGCCTACATAATTATACAAGTTCTATCATTGCAATGCCAGACTTGTAGATGTACTTTTGTGCTCTTAAAATCTAGGCAAATTTTATAAGAAAATTTAAGGTAACTGTTTAGTAATTATTCATCAACAATGTTACAGAATATTCTACAATGCAGTTTTTGCATATATAATAGAAATAAATATTGAGTCCTGTATGCCAATGCTCAGCATAACAGCGATGTTCTGTTTGGTCCTGAGACTAGTTCCTTTTACTTCTGATCAAAGAGGTTGGCATATAAATGCTTTCTTTGGGATTTCTTGTTTCGAAGGACCTACCATGGCACCATGACAAATTTAATTGAATGCCCCTGATGCATCTTTGTGCCCATTGTGCATCCATGGTAGATCTTGAAAGTTACATGCCTCTTAAATAGAAGAAAAGTTTGTCAGAGCATTCATCCCAGTAAAACAAAATCTATGGTGGACTTTAAAAAGAATGGAATTGGATTTTTGAGATTTTGGTTGTAGTCACATTCAGGGATGTTGTTGGCGTGTAATCAGATGACAGACTTATATAAATTCAAGTTACAGTTTATATTCTGTTGTGGAGCTGATAAATAGCTAGTCTGCTAACCATTGCACATAACTCAACCGTGTTTATTGCAATTAGCCCATGCTCAAAAAAATTGAGACCAGGTTAATATAAATTTTCTTGTATGCCAGATTTGAGACTACATTCTCAAGTCAACCCACACAGAACAATGTTATAATACATGTTAAGTAACAATTATTATTATTATTATTATTATTATTATTATTATGATCATTATTCTCTGTAGATTGTAAACAATCAGCAGTTTGTCCAGGTACAATCCCAGAACACACAAAAGCATATACAGAATGTGTTGAACCAGTTACATCAGCAGGTACAGAGTACAGCTAACAACCTAGTACAGACATCACAGAGCAATCAGACACAGCAAGTTACAACAGCACAGCAACAGAATGTGGTTAGCAGTCAGGCCACTCCTGTTACATCCACCGCCACTTCAAAGGTCCAAACGTCCACCGCAGGAACTCAACTTCAAGGACAGACTATACAGTTCGGTCAACAAAATTTACAGATTCAGCAGCTGCCAAACGGACAGATAACGTTGACCCCACAGCCGACTCAACAGCAGGGCATCGTCCTGCAGGCCATCCAGCAGCCGCAGACAATAACGTTACAGACGCTTGGAAACATTCAGGGTGTACCCCAGACAATTACCATACCGATTCAAAGCCAGACAGTTGGACAGCAGTTGGCGGGGGCTAACATTTTTATACAGACACCCCAAGGCCTGCAAGCGGTGCAGCCAGGGCAAGCCCTCTACCAGAATCCTGTCTTCTTAGGAGGTAATAATGGAGGAGTGCAAACATTACAGATACAAGGGCTTAATGTAGCAGGTCAACAGCAGCAGACGGCCACTTCCAACGCCATCACGACCGTACCATACGCTACGACTATCGGTGGACAACAGGTACAGATCAGTCAGATGCAAGCAGCGACACTCGGCAACAAAGGTCAAATTGGTGAGTCACCATTTGTGTTACAAAATTTGAGTTATTTTTGAGGACTTTTTCAAAACATGTCAAGTATTAAGAAGTGTAGTTGTGGAGAGGTTTCCTTCAGGATGTGTCGAAGGATGTAAAATTTATCCATTTAAAAGTTAGATCTTGGAAGTTGCATAAAGGAAATGGGTTATAACTGTTTGTAGCACTACCACCATGCATGGAATTTTTTTTTTTGTATTGGTGTACTTCCACCAAAATCATCCTTTTGAGTGTTTTGGGAGGGGGGGGGGTGAGGGGCATGGGTAAGGTTGCAAATGCTCATGATATATCTTTGTAGCCGCCACCAACTTTTCAAATTGAACCGTTAAGTTGATGCCAATTGTAGAGTATTCAAATGGTTTCAACTGACAGTTACCTTTGCTGAAACAATAAGAAGATTCTGCTTGTATCAGAACATTGGCCGTGCTCTTAAATAAATTACCTTCACAGGCACTTTGTGCAGTTGGTTCACAGGCCTTTTTCTCTCTTCCTTTCTTCTTCTTTGCAAAGCAGTTACACAAAACAACAGCAATGGGATCACCTTGCCAACCAAACCATGGACTAATCAACAGGCTGTTACCAATACTACACAGTCATCTAATCTGCTCACATCCCAGCAGGTGGTTACTGGGTCCCCCCAATTTCTATCTATGACTGGTGATGGAGAGATCCCAGATGGAAGCTCTCAAAGGGTCAAGAAGGTTGTCAAGAGAATGGCATGTACCTGTCCGAATTGTTCAGATTCTGAAAAGTGAGTGAGTTGTGTTTATGAAGGTGTTGCACTGAAGATCAATGTTAATGAGGGTACTCATGGTGAGTGAGTGAAGGCTATCGGTCCTAATAATGCATCGATACTTTTATGGAAAGGTACTTTTTAGCTGCATGACACAGAAATTACATTCACCTTATTCGCTGTTTCAGAGAAAGCCAATGTCAATTTAGGGAACAGCATACCCCTCCTCCCCACCCTGACCACCCCCCCCCTGGCCCTGCCCTCCTCCAGGAAATTCAGAAATAGAATACTAATATATCATGTTCTTGTTTACAGGGTTGTTTACAAAGTTTCCATACCGAATTAACACAAGATAAATGTACACTACCTCTCAAAATAGTGCAAAACAAGGCAGCATAAGATCTGTGCTTAATATTAACACTGTGAAAGAAAGTTGCATAGTGACTAGTGAATTACAGGTGCACTCTTAAAATTTCAGGTAGAGATAAGTCAGTAAATGGGGATAGTTATGGTTATAGCACATGTAATGTTTTTTCACATAATGCAGTTAGTGAGATTGTTGATTTGATTAATATTGGCAAGTATTACAACTGTGTGTTGTTGCTTAAGTGTGCTAATGATGCTCATACTGATGTCTCAGATATGTGTTTGTATCCATTTCAACACAAAATTTGTGATTCCTGTTTTATTTGACATTGCCATTTGAACACAGGATGTGATTCCTGTTTTATTTGACATTGCCATTTGAACACAGGATGTGATTCCTGTTTTATTTGACATTGCCATTTTGACACAGGATGTGATTCCTGTTTTATTTGATATTGCCATTTGAACACAGGATGTGATTCCTGTTTTATTTGACAGCCATTTTGACACAGGATGTGATTCCTGTTTTATTTGACAGCCATTTTGACACAGGATGTGATACCTGTTTTATTTGACATTGCCATTTTAACACAGGATGTGATTCCTGTTTTATTTGATATTGCCATGCCTTGCATTTGATAGTTTCTGTTCTTTTGACCTTAATTGTAGAGTTGTTCACTATTAACAATTTTCAGTTAAGTTTTGGGTGTATGTCAAAAGTCATATGTCTGCATCATCCAGCAATAGGACTTCCACATACCATTTATGAACATCTGCAGTGATATCCATGACAAGAGGTTGTTTACAGTAGGTAAAGTTGAAATATTTATCATCTATATACACCTAGTGGTAATTGTTTGGTCTCTACTTTGCAGGAATCACAGTGGATCTGGTAAAAAGAAGCAGCATATCTGTCACATAGCTGGTTGCAAGAAGGTGTATGGGAAAACTTCACATCTCAGGGCCCACTTGAGGTGGCACACTGGTGAGAGGCCTTTCGTCTGTGACTGGATCTTCTGTGGCAAGAGATTCACACGGTCAGATGAACTTCAGAGACACAAAAGAACACACACAGGTAAGCTCTAATAGAGTTAAATGTGGCAGTCAAAAAAATAATGAAGTTTGTGTTTTATGGATATTTAGTTGAACACACACAGGTAAAGTCTAATAGAGTTAAATGTGGCGGTTAAAATGAAGTTTGTGTTTTATGGATATTTAGTTGTTTTAATTTTTAATGTTTACTTGAACGTTGACATCAGTTCGATATTGCTTACAAGCTCTATATGTTTTCTGTGCGTGTTTTTGTCCCTTCTGTTATACTGTTACTTGTCATTTAGCCTTTGAAGAAGATCCTGCTAGGATCGAAACGTCAGGCCAACTTACTTTTACACATTCTATTACACAGGCTCTCTAGTGGATAAGCAGTTTGCTAACAGTTTTATTTTATTTTGAAGCTCTATAGATCACCAAAATCACTAATACGAACAGATTACAAGCTATGGTAGTTGGTACTGCATATTCAGCATAGCGTATTCCATAGAATGTTCAATGTGTACCTGCTTGGAATTTTACGCCCCCCCCTCCCTGAAAAAAAACCATGTCAGTTGTTAAGGAGCTTTTTAGAGTAACATCAAGTTCTCACTGGTATTTTCCTGAATTTACAACACACATCAGTTTATTGCATGTAGGCTTTTGAGAGCAGCCCAATAAAATTTGCTGATAATAAGCAGTAACACAGGGTTTATGATATCAGGGCGTACAGAAATCATACCAATTCTTTGCCTGATGATTGATTACTGATTTTATACCGTATATTTAAATTCTCTGTCTCTACTGGCAGAAAATTATCTGTGCCTTTCTATTGTTAAACGGCAAATCAAGTAAATAGCCAGAATTTTGAGACTTGTATACTCAACTCAGGAAGCAAATTCATACGTTTCAGGGGATAAGTGGTTTCTATTTTGTGGAAAAAATACGTAAATTAAGCATCGTCACAAATTGACATCACTAATGATTTCTCATGATCACTGGTGAATTAACACACGCTGCCAAACAAATTAACAATGAGGAGAGTCACTTATTATGTGCAATAGCTTGTATTAAGATCGTTCATGGGTCATAGCCTTGGGTTTGCCGAGTTGAATTCATTGTTAATAGATATTGCAGGAGAAAATGGACAGAAGCATTTAAGAGCCTGTGTTCATGTAGACATATACTCTATTAATTTCTTAGTGTGGAAATTTATGCTTGTATGTTTCATGAAAACTCCTGAGTCCTGACGTACAATTCTGAAATCGCATGGCAGTTCTTGAAACAGAATGGAACATCAAGTTTTGCTGATGCTGTCCATGAAATTTTAAAAATCCAATTTGATCACTGTCCTTGCGATAGTTGATACTTCGTTGTAGGCTGTAGGAATTTATGTTAAGGTTGTGGCATGTGTATGTATATATTTATATGTGTATGTACGTGTACATATGTATGTATGTATGTATGTATGTATGTATGCATGTATGTATGTATGTATGTATGTATGTGACACCTTGACTTGTAAAGTCAAAATTGCATAATGGATTAATTTCACACTAGGTACGTACATGGATTCATGTTAGTGCTTACAAGAACACTATTGGTTTTCAGAGAGGTCAAATGTCATGTGGGACCACCAGAGGTGAAAATGTGAACTATAAGATGATAACTTACTCCCCTAAGTTAAGTTTTCCTGAGATTCATACTTATTGTAGGTCCACCTTGGTGAGTAAAGCATTTTTCAATTTTTTGTTTTTGTTGCTCTTCTTTGCAGGAGAGAAGAAATTTGAGTGTCAGGAGTGTGGTAAACGTTTCATGAGAAGTGATCACCTGACGAAACATGTCAGAACTCACATAAATAAACAAAGGAGCAAAGATTCGCCAGATGTTAAACCTGGAGATATGGAGATGGGTGGCATGGAAGCATCCCCTTCAATGGTAGAAGGAGAGGGTCCTCAAAGAACAATAATCACACCAGGATTGGATTCATCTATGATTACCATGAACAGCAACATTCAAGCCAGTCAAGGTATGGTGGTTGGGAAACCTATGGAAGGTACTAACATGGTCGAAGATGGGGAGAATATAACACTAAACTGAGAAAGAGGCTGCACCATTGGCAGATATGAATCTGATGGTCATTTACAGAGTGTACCAGCCAAGTCAAATATTGTAGGTAGACCTACGGCAGGTACCACACTGGTTGAAGAGAGGGATAACATTACACTGAACTGAGAAACAGCAAACGACGACACCAGACTAATAGTGTTAGAGTTGTCTCTGATGGTCATTAACAGTGTACCAGCCAAGTCAAATATTGGAGGTATGAAAACCAAGTACCTACAACGGTTGAAGGTCTTATCTAATATGATCATTAACCGAGCATATCAGCCAATCAGATGTATTTTAGGTAAACCTATGGAAGATGCTAACCACATGTGGAAGAATATCAAACAAATTAGAAGGAAACTAATCTTAAGATGTACATCCATTTGGTGGTTGATTCTGCACTGGTTTATACCTACAGTGTACCTACAGTGGCTCTACAGGAAAATCCTGCTGCTACACAAGTCATCCAACACTTGAAAAAACATGAAATCTGCTCCTACTTTGAGTATTCCTTGGATTAGGGAATATGATATAAGTCTGTTTGATAGCTTGGATAGTAATAATGCTATGTGCTACCAGGGAAGGAAACATGAAGGTGAAGAGGGTGAACTGGTTGCATGTATGGAGGTTGTTTTCCTGACTATTAAGCACTGGTTCATCCTGTGCATTAAGTGCATTTAGCCCTGGTAAGTGCATTTAGCACTGGAAAGTGCATTTAGCACTGGTAAGTGGATGCTACTTCACACAAGTTGCATAGAACTTCCTAACTTAGGTAGCAGATTGGTGTAATATTAATCTGTTCGTACAAAGATGTGTCTTTATTCTTTCTTTATGAATTAGTATGTCGGTCAACATCATTGCCTGCAGTCCTTGCAATCAGGTAAACTAAATCCGTTGGTTATTGGAAACTTGTTTTTAAATTTGCTTCAACATAACTGTATCGCTTTCACTGTGCTGACATACATACTGTACCTTTTGGATCCTTATAGAAAGTGGAAGAAAGCCACATCATACATAATATTGCATTTAGCTTGTTGTCAGTAGTGCTGTTTCCGAGTTACAGAAAGTAAATTAATTTGATTTAACACACTCTACGGTAGGTGTACAAGTTTCACTATCGTTAATTTTAAGTTGGATTTTCAAAGCAGCGAACTAAGTTTTAATATCGATGTGGAGGGGGTGGTGTGGGAGAAAAACCCCTTCCCTCAGCTACATTGCCTGTGCAGTAGAAACTGGTTTCAAAGAAACAATTATTCCACCATACTTCAGTTTTGTTATGTTTCTGATCAGTATTCATTCTGAGGCAAACTGGAAGTGTTTTGAAATTATTTTGCAACAATTTCACAATTGTTTACAAGAGGTTGATGATATCCATCCTCTTCTCATTGGATTTTTCGTTTACTGAGACTTTAAAACTTTTACAAACTTTTAATACTGTTGTTGCATCAAAGACAATTTTCTGAAATATTTTAGAGACTTCAAGAGAAAGGTGTGTAGATACTTACAAGGGTGTACATACTTTATGAAGGCAGAGGCCCAAATTTGTTTGTATATTCAGTAAAGTTTAAGAGATGTCTGCCTTCATTGCTCTGAAACAGTTACATTAATCATGATCATATATCAGTTGAAACAGAAAACTGTAATAGGAAGTTCAGGGACACTTGTTATGTTGATGGGAAAGTATTTTGTACTCATACTGTGAATAAGAAGAAATAAATAAAGGATATAAAACTGAATTGATTGTTTGTTCTTTTTCATTATGTATTGGTATTACTGAATTCTTCAAATAAAAAGCCTTTTTGTGATTATTGAAATATCTGGATAATGAAGGCATCCATCTTGGCATGTGTGTCGGCATTTGCAGTTTTCTCTGCCATGTCATGTAGTTTTCACCAAACAAATTGTTCAGTTTCATGGGAGGGTTCCAGACAATCCAGTCTTTCCATGACTCCTTGACTCTTTCCATGACTCCAATCCAGACAAACCATGACTCCTTGTCAAAATAATTACTCTTTTATACCTTAGTAAGATACTTAGGTATCTTTCGATTCCTTAGTAATATTTATATTGTTTTATAGAGTTTTATCCAGAGTATCCAGAGTTGTATTCAAAAACTCTAAAACATTCCACAATAACTTGATCCAACATATTTGTTAACTCCCCCATCTAGGTTATCACTGTTGCTGTGTCACATGTAACTGCAGTCACATGTAACTCCAGTCCAGAGGGGCACAAACACTACATATTGGTCAAGACACTTGTTTTTCTTCCCAGGAATGATCGATATAGTGGCATGGTATGTGGGCTACACAAGGTTTTCTTTACTCCATGTGCTGTTCTCAGGTTGTAGGACCTCCACCATAGCTCAAAAATCTCCCTTTTGATCTGAAAGAAAAAAATTGGATCCTTATGAATTGTGGTGCAGCACTGATGTTGATAAACATTTCATGAAATCTCGACATTAGTTTATTGGTAGTCATTCCACATAGTGCCCAGCAGTAACCAATTACAAAAACCAAACTAAAATAGAGTTGCAGTCTAACAAATGTACAACTGCTTCATGTCGATTGGAAATAACATATTCTTTGCTTTAATTTAAAGTAACAGATTACTTGTGGTGCAGGAAAGGGAAAGTGCTGTATAAAGTCAATTTTGTTCCCCAAATCCAAGAATGCTTAAACTCTTTTAGACACTGCAGGTTCTTAGTTATTTCCAGATAATCAATAAAGGAATTAGATTTATGAATCCCTCAGTAAGGTAAGACCCATTGAAGGATGAACTCAGGCAAATCTAGCTGCTCTCTTTTGCAAACAGGTACAACTAAGTGTTGAATACTACTACCCACTGAACCTCAAATACCCACTAAAGCTACCTACTAAACCTACCCATTAAGCTCAACTACCCACTAAAACTACCAATTAAAACTTTCCCTTATTGCTGATTTTCTTTCCCAAGCCTACAATAGTAAGAAACTAACACATAATCAGGTACTGTAAAACATCATGCTAAACTCTTGTTACATGCAGATTAATTATTTAAATTTTCCCCTAAATCTATCCCTTTATCATCTCATCGCCCTGCGAAATTGACCCCGTCTCTCACCGCTCATTGCTAGTCGTTTTTCTTGCCATTCTTTCTCCATTCCAGTCACAAACTGCTCCAAGACCTCAATGCTTTGCATCAAGCTAGTCTTCTTGTAGTCTGCAAAGGAGAGAAGATACATTACAGAATCAGATTTGAAGAAGAAAAATTAAACTTTCAATTAGCTTAAGTAAATTGCAACAGAAATATTAACTGATCAAACATATCAATTCATAAAATATGATTGTCAAAATGGCTTGTATTACCCGATTGGTGACTAGTGTTACACTGTTGTAATACTTGGGCATAAGAATATTGGTAGGTTACCTCAACATGCACTGTATATGTGAAGGTTACAGTATCTTACATGCAGTTGTATCAGAAAGTAATGTCACATGAGACATGTCACATGAGACATGTCACATGAGACATGTCTCATGTGACAAAGAGATGGAGAGTGTAAACTAACAGGTCTTCATTCAGCTGTGCCTAATAAAGATCTGTTCATTAAAGGCATTGAAGACTCGCCCCAAACCGCGTGCGGCCATCTGAAAAAAGTTAACTTTCCGTTGCTTGCAAATGACGTTTGTTCGTGTCGCTACAAAATGCAGACAGTAATGAAACGTGATACCTTGTTATCTTTAGCTGGACCTGAGATGTCCATCTCTTTATCGTTTGCAACTGTGCTGTGGGTATTGACCGCAGCTGTATTTACTGACTGTACACTATTGTCTAATTACCGAGGGTAGCAAGCTGTGTGTGTATTTTCTGGGAGCGATGGTGGTGTCTAACACTTCTGTTACACCTCATTCGAAACTTAATCAGATTACCGGCATTAGACGTTTCTTTTTGCGCGAGTCTTCACAACCCTTTAACAGGGTATGCGAGACAGATGAGTCTTAGAAGACGAAGGCCTGTTACTTTACTAACAATGGCTACTGTCCTAACCTACTGCCTTTAGCTTTGGACTATTCCAAATGGTTACTAGGGGGTGTATCTTGTACCAAGTATACTTATCATTACAGTTACCTTTCATTCTCCTCTTTGGAGGTGTTGGTTGGTCACCTTCTACCACTTCTGGCTTGTTCTTCTTGTCATACTCATCAATTTCCGTACACAATTGACTGCACAGAAAGAAATGACCACAGACAATGAAACACTTACAATTAATAATATGTCAATCATGGACTTTAAACAGGAATTCACCTTAACTTAAAAGTGATTACTGTGAGCATTTGCTATGCAAGGGTTGCTTAAGATGTTATCATAGACAATATAACAGAAATGATCAACTACAACTATACAATACATGGCCAACATCCTCTGTACAGCCTTTGTTAACATCTTCTGCATGCCTCAATACTATTTGGATTTGGGAGATAATAACAGACTACAACTAAGAAGTTAATTCATACCTAATATCTGGTACAGTGAAAGGATCGAATCTGTCGACATCTTTCACACTGATAGGGACACAGACCTTGCCAGTTTTCGGATGCACGCAGAATGGACTCTTGAGAAGATGGTTGATTCCTTTACTAACGTTCACGTCAAGGCGAGGGTAGCAGTACTGTAGACCGATCTCCTTACAACAATGGCGAGACTTTCGAATGTTTGCCTGAAATGATCATAAGGTAACAGAGGTTTAACTTGAATCCTTTGTCTAGGTAAGGGTGATAGTTCAATCCTTTGACTTTTAATCCAGTAGATGCTTAATCCTTTCCTCGGGTAAAGTGACATCAATAAGCTCATAAGATTGAAACCAACTTAAGACTTTTGATGGACAAATTGTTAAAAATGTGAATGACCTGTGTCTTTATTTGAATGTTGTAGAGCTTTGCAATATAAAAATATGCAAAACAGAATTTCAGAAACAAACAATTGCTTGGTGTAATAAAAACTAGGTTAATGCATTCATTAAACTCTTATCATAATAAGACTGTGGCACAAGTTGTGGGTCGCCAAATGTATGCAATGCAGATGTGAGTGGCAGTCAGAACTCCTCCTTCACTACCCACCTTCCTAGTAGTGTTTATGTAATAGGCTGCTCACCAAAGTTGAAACCACTGCTGAGAACACACTACTAGAGTACATTCTGCTCATTCACCTGGATATGCTACTTACCTACGCAGGACTACCACTGATTCACGAGCCAAGTTATTGTAAAGAATAAGTATCCGAGAGGTGTGATGAAACATGTGTTCATCCACAGCCACCATACATCGTGGGCAGACAGCATAAGTATCACTTCCTACCATGGGGTGAAGTGGTTGCTATGGATAATTGATTTAATGTCAAGAAACACCTAGATAATGTCACAAATTTACTTACATCGCCATCAACTAAGCTCATGTGCCTCATCCTAAATGTCTCCCAACGATCTTTAGAGTTCTTTTCCTTCTCCATGAGTTTGAGAACATCCTCCCGTAAATCTGTGCGATTGTCAAAGAAATCACTTAAACTCAGACATAAATATGGTGAAAAAATGTACAATTATTGTTAATAACAACATGAAGTAAGTACACAAGAGAAAAATTGAATAAAAAAAAAGTGTGTTTTACTATAGAGGCAACCTCGACCTCCTTCCCCCCTCCCCTTCCTGAGCTGAGAGATCAATAGACCTTCAACCAAACATTGCTGATATGTTAACACAATTGTAAAGACAGCAAAATAAAACAAAACACAATACCTTAAAATGTAAAGTCATAGAGAGAATTTGTGGTCACTGCTGGATGTTTTAGCTTTAACCTTCTTGCATACCATCAAGATTACAAAACTTAATTTTCAGGGTATGCTGGGTAATCTCTTGTGACATTGCATGACCTCTAACCCATGCTCTTATTGAAGCCCTAAGCATGCAATGCATTGTACGTTCAAGTACTTAAATCTGTCAAAAGCTGTTTACAGCCTATCAGATTGCTGGACAAATCACCATGACAATTGTCAGTTGCTCTTAAGATCTAAAAACATGAAGAACCATTTCATCAGTGTGGAAATATTTGAATGTTTTCTTGAAAGGATACTGTCATCAGGAATTATCGCTAGGGCTTTCTGCCAAGACTCCTTGTCGCCGAGGATGTCCTGCTTATCTAGAGCATAGTCATCGAAATAATCATTGATGATTCCAATGGCTCGTCTGTGAATACCAAAAAGAAACTGAATAACTCTTAAAGATTCATTTAGAAAAAGGAAAACTATGTATAATCTTAATGATGTATATGTATATCTTAATAATATATCAATTTAAATCTCTCCAGGAAACATATGGAAACGCTTTCACCAAAGTAGAAGATAAATTATCAAACAAAATCTAGCTTTAGCTATGTAGAGTGATGATTATTTCTTTTGACCGAGCACACTCTTACACAGATGCCAAAGATGTAAACAAGAATAAGACAAGATCGGTGAAACTCTGTAATCACTGAAATGAACATCATTTTGTAATATATTCATAGCTATGGAAGTGAAATGTCCAATAATTTTCATTAAACATAGCTTGAATGTTTTTCTGTAGGACAATTAACTTGCAAATGTTAATTTAATATCTTGCAAATGTCAAATGTTAATTTAATGCTTTGAAATGTTGGTGAGATAAGTAAACAAAACACATCTTTGTATCTTTCAAAAATGTTTTGCTTGCTCTGGTGATATATTATTTAAATTTTTGTATGAGAGGTAATTACCCACAGATAAAGAAAGCTTCAATGATGTGTACTCTTTCACAATTATTTTCATAGCTCTTGAAACAGCACATCACGTTGTACAACATTCATTACACACGTTTGTGCACAGGCATGTATGCAGTGACGTACATGGTAACTCCAAAAGTTACCGACACACCTAAGTCAATGGAGATTTTGGTTGAGACTTCTGATTCTTTTCTATGGATCCCTTTAAGCTTATTTCAATATATGCTCAGTTGGGATTGCAAAATGGCTTATTGAACCAATTTTCTTTATAATTTCACCAAGAAGGGACATGTAAAGTATAACACATATTCTGACATGTAATTCTGTACAGAAATCAAACTGGAAAAGAAGGAACTTTGCTACCACTGAGATGAAAAGGCTACCGAGTACCGACAGAGATGGTATCTAGCTTGCATTTCTTTTCCATTTTCCTTTCTGCAATACACTTTTCTTTAGTTTTTCTTTGAATTTCGAGGCTCATTTCAATGAGCTGGCACCAGTGGCAAAGATTACACTTCTATAAAATCCCAATGGTGATTATAACAGCTTATAATGTTTGCTTTCAGAACATGCAGAAACCATTTTTCAGTAGTTTTGACTATCAAGAAATAACTTAAGTATACTTCATAATGCTGAAAAATATTAATGAAAATGCAGTTGTCTTCAAAAATGCAATTAGTCATAATACACAAGTTAATTTTCATTACGAGAAATCTGTTTTAATTTTTATTAGCAATAAAAAGACTACTGCCAACCTCCATGTCAAGAAAGATCTCATCGTTTGAATACAAAACAACCACAAGCAGTTGCAAATGTAGTTGTATAATTCTTAACTCACTCTATTGATGGATGGATGTTTTCTGGCAAATGAACTTTCCTCACATTGTTTTCACCTCCCTAGCAACAAAGATTAAAAATAAAAGATACAAATAATCAAACTATAGCTGCATTGGCTGAAATTATTATATTGGACTCAAAATTGTTGTACAGTCAGTTTTACTGACTGCTGTATTATTCACAGAAATTGAAAAGGAAATTTTCTCTAGACTTTCAGATTAAAATGCATTTCTTCAAATTAAGTAGAAATTAGTAGAGGTGTGATATTAGTCATTAGACATGTGTAACTGTCAATTGGTATCTCAGAATACACTATCAAAGTACATGACAGCAAATACCAGTGTCTCAAGTACAGTATACTATCTGAACACACTGGTGTCTCAGAGTATACTAGCATCTAAGAGTTTACTATCAGACTACATCTCAGAGTAAACTGGTATCTCAAGTATACTATCTGAGCATACTGGTGTCTCAGAGTATACTTGTATCTAAGAGTTTACTATATCAGACAACATCTCAGAGTAAACTGGTATCTCAAGTATACTACCAGAGTAACTGGTGTCTCAGAGTATACTAGTATCTAAGAGTTTACTATCAGACTACATCTCAGAGTAAACTGGTATCTCAAGTATACAATCACAAGCATACTGGTGTCTCAGAGTATACTTGTATCTAAGAGTTTACTATATCAGACTACATCTCAGAGTTAACTGGTATCTCAAGTAAACTACCAGAGTATACCAGTATCTAAGAGTTTACTATCAGACTACATATCATAGTAAACTGGTATCTCAAGTACAGTATCTGAGCATACTGGTGTCTCAGAGTATACTAGTATCTAAGAGTTTACTATCAGACTACATCTCAGAGTAAACTGGTATCTCAAGTATACTCTCTGAGCATACTGGTGTCTCAGAGTATACTAATATCTAAGAGTTTACTATCAGACTACATCTCAGAGTAAACTGGTATCTCAAGTATACTACCAAAGTAACTGGTGTCTCAGAGTATACTAGTATCTAAGAGTTAACTATCAGACTACATCTCAGAGTAAACTGGTATCTCAAGTATACTATCTAAGCATACTGGTGTCTCGGAGTATACTAATATCTAAGAGTTTACTATCAGACTACATCTCAGAGTAAACTGGTATCTCAAGTATACTACCAGAGTAACTGGTGTCTCAGAGTATACTAGTATCTAAGAGTTTACTATCAGACTACATCTCAGAGTAAACTGG
>JAIPMN010001491.1:195-17288 GCA_020650975.1 Apostichopus californicus | reverse complement strand
GGGGGGGGGGGGGTGTGACACCCCCCACACCCCCCCGCTCGCTACGCCCCTGACGACGCCACTGATGTAGGCTTTCGACAGAGTGTAGTGGAAGAGCCTTATGGGAATTTAAAAAAAAATAAATATTGATAGATAGTTGATAACATGTACCTTGGACAAACTGTCACTGTACTGATAGCATAGAAGAAACAGAATCTCGGATATTGGAAGAGGAATCAGACACGGCTGTTCACTACCGCCAATATTATTTATGTTTAGGCGATGATGCTGGAGGCATGTGAACATCAAGAAGAGGGAATCAAAGTTGGGGGAAATTTAGTAAAGTCAATCAGATTTGCAGATGATAAAGCCATTGTCAGCAGTAAAGAAAGGTAGATGCCGTTAAAGTAGCAGCAGAAAGTTTGGAATGAGAATCATATAATCCAAAACAAAGATGATGAACGTTAACTGGAGAGATCATGAGAGCAACGAAGAGGTGCTAAGAATGGTTGGAGAGGAGAGGAATATCATTTAAGTTTTAAAAGTGAGACAGTGTAATTGGATGGGACATATCTAGAAGGGAGGATTATGAAGGGCGTTGTGGAGGGTAGGACGAAAGAAAAATTATCGTTGGATGACTTACAAGTCGGTAGGAGCTTCAGCTATCGTGAGATTAAACGGCTTGCCCAAGATCGTGTCAGCTGGAGACTGACACATCAATGAGTGGACCTACTCTAGAGCAGAGCACCATAGTGAGAGAATAGGGTAGTACAGTATCGAATTTGTATTCCAAAATGTTTCAATATCCAGAAAGGAGTCCTATGTGAAATATAGACTCATAGATGTATGAGCAAATGGACATTTTCTTTTACCAATTTTGAGCTAGCGAACAAGCTCTGCTACCAACCATCCCTTTAATAATTATTATTAATGAATGAGAGTTACATGGCATTGTTTATACACTGTGAAATATGTTCACAACTTAATGCCAAAGCCCAATAGTACAAATTACACAGAATAAGGCCAATTTTGAGACCACTTGAGATAACCTGTTGACTCCTTGAAGTTCAGAGTGTGAAAACTGATAAGGGCCACATGTCTGTTTAAAGCATCCAACGCAAGAGTATCAACTATTTGAAGCAGGTATCATTTCCAGGATGACTATATATGTTTAGTTGCAGACCATTTGAAACATGTTTCATATTTTTGGACTGTTCACTAAACTGAACTGAAATTGACCAAACTATCTTCACCAAAAGAAAATCATAGCATGGAATTTTAACTGTATAGCTTCAATTCTGGAGTTAACATGTTTACAAGGATTACAGACTTTGAATTATGTTGACCAAAAATAAACTTTGACCTCCAACAATTTCAATTGGGTTCTTGCACTCACTAAGCTGGTTTTACATGCCAAGTATGAAGTTCAACAAAGACATATTTTTTGAGTTATCTGTTTAAAAAGTTTTAAGACTTTGACCTCTGTTGACCCAACATGACCATTGAACTTCAAACAAAAGAATTGGGTTCTTGCACTCAATAAGACATGTATGAAGTTAATCCACCATGAACTTTGAGTTATAGTGTTTAAAAGTGTCACATACACTTTGACAGATGCTCATATTTATTCTGCCTCCAAAAAGAATCAATAAAAACCAGGCAAACTCCACAGATAAGATTTTATAGTTTATTATGTAATATTCAGTCAACCAATCATCAGTAAAAATGTACACAAATCACTGGCATTTGTACAGAGGTTCCTGCCCCCGTGCACAATGCTCAGTTCATTTATTTACATAAATACGAAAAAATTATGTGCTAGCCACTCCAAATGATACAGGAAGTAGAAATAAAACAAACTTAAAGGTACCACCCATTGATAATATCAATGTTAGTTTGGCACCAAAGGAATAGCATACAGAGATTGTACTGGTCACAGATAACAACATAACATAGCAAATAACATCATCCTACACATACAGTAACTACAGACCCTGCAATTATTTAAAGAAGTATTTAAAGAAGTGTTCTGAAAGAAAATAAATTCAAACAGATATGGTATGTAGTGTTTAATCATATACTTGCATGCACCCATGTAAATATAACCTCTGCCCTCCTAAAGGACTCTGGATTCTGGCTTAAATACAACAGCATTATCTTGTAGTCATTCGGTGTTCTGAATCATTCATTACCCTTATCAATCCACGCCCTCACGATTTTATATGGTAAGCTGAACCTCTTATCAGCTGATATATCAGGAATAAACATTGCATTTAATCAATGAGCAAGATATGGACAGATCTTGAATAATGCTTTCCACACTTCAATATCGCATATAGCTACAAACTACAACAGTGTATGCTCATACTACAAATGATATATTCTGTGCTTTTAAATGGAAATTGACCTCACAGAAATCATCAGTCACTCACTTCTGAAAGTGAATGATTGGAATACCACTTGTCAAGGTCTTCACTGAGGAGATAATGCACTGATTGAAGTCATGAACTTAAATCTAGTCTGGAATGTCACTGGTAATAAATCAACTTGACCATAACAGATACAACTCAGTGCAGCAATTGTGTTATTTTTTTTGTTGTCTCCAGAAACAAGACAAATTTCACATGATAGAGTGGGATGTCCACATAGTATACAGTGTAGTACTACATCTGTGATACAAATGCAAATACTAGTTGCATTCATCCAAAAGTTGTTGTTACACCCATTATGCAATTTCCAAGTTCATAAGCTAATTTAATATTCAGGTGGCATCCATGTCATTTATTCAATCTTTTTTAAATGTTATCTAATTCACTTTAAGTGCTCCCTGCTCCTTTCCTCTCCCCATTTCTCATCCCTCCCCTTCTCCTTTAAGAGGAAAATAAACGCTTAGAGGGCAATATGTTATGTAGCTAACAAATAATAGGAAAGATACAAAATACAAAGTAATGAAGATGTTTGCACCAATTCAACAAAAATAAAGTCACAGAATCTTGGCAAACGTATAATAAAACAAATACTGTGTACTTCCCTCTTCTTTCCTTCAAACGTGGCAAGATAATGTGCAGAGACTATCCAGCCTCTCTGTGGTCATTAAGTGCAACCTGTCCACTGAGGCTATTTCTGCTATACTTTCCTTTTCAAACTGATTGATGCAGATCCTCCATGGTCACTAAGTGCAACAGTAACTGTTTCACAAACCAGTTGATCATATGTAACTAAGAGGCCATATTTATTGGTAATAATAGCTTATCATTATGCAACACATATTTCACTCTAGCCATCCCATTTGGTGAAGCAACAGTCAGATCAGTGTGTCTCTAGGCCATCACTGTTGTAGCTTAAATAACAGACCTTGAAAGAAAATCATTCCAAGTTGTCTGTGTGTACAAGCTACATATATTAATCCACTTTGAAACACTGTTGCCCTTCCCACTATGCACAAAAATTATGGAAGCTTGTCACAACTACCATACCATCCCATTACTTTATCTGAAATGACTCTTGGCCTCATATATCACATCATCATTACTCCAGACAAGTAATATGACTGAAGTTTTTCAATATTCAGTCAGAGAATACAGAACATGGAACTGCTGTGATTATATAAGTAAATGGACAATGTAAACTGACTGGGAAAATTTAAACAATTGAAACAGAGCAAATCATTTTTTCGACTTTATGGATATTGAACCAGAATTTACAGTAATAATTCTGATGGCCTGGGTTCAAATACCATCATTACAAAACTTTTGTTGGTCTTTTCAAATTGGTGATTAGCAGAAGGCATCCAACTGTTTTGGGTTAGACTTCTAATAACATACGCAAGATGACCTCTGACCTAAATACCTTAGCCACCCTCAAGGAGGAATGCCAATATGACATATTCTCCCTTTAACAACCAATAACTTCCTATGCCCCATTGATTACTGCTTTCTGTTAACTTCCATTTACTGCACAACAACTAATGAGTCTTACCTATTTCGGTCAAAATTTATTTGAAGTCATTGCCATTGAAGCCATTATTTAAAGCCAAAGTAGATCCCTTTGAAATATATTTCACATTTCAGCTAATTATGCCCTTCAACAACCTTTAACTCTGTATCTAGTTGCCACCTTGTGCACTCCTGACCAACCGACCGCTGCCACCAATTATCACTAGATTAAATTTTAAATAATGTCTGGACCTTAAATCTTTTGCGAAAACATGAAAGAAGTCCCTGACATGGGCTAAAACTTGGCCAAACTTTCATTAGGATCAAGTTCATTGCCTTTGAACCAATGCAGACAGATAGACTGAAAAATAGACACTTTATAGCATAAGTTTCATTGGCTGAACCTATAGGGGAATATATGAAAAAGTTGTAGCATAAAATGCATGAGTCTTTATAATGAATCAAATGTATTCTCTTTTCGTAATCAATGAAATTTCTTCATCTAATATAGGGTTACTTAAACTTTTCCTCTTCCCTTCCCCCTCAAGAGGGTACATGTCCCCCAGGTTAGACAGGCTGATCTGAGAGAAGCTTTTTTGAGGTTCGGCGGTGAATAAAGATGAGTGTCATTAACATTTCTTTGGGGCACTATGGCATACAGCCTAATGTCCTTGAGACAAAGCTTTACTCACATAAGGAAGGAATGATGTTAATAAAGGTAAGATACTTTTAATATTTCCGTACATATTTCATTTATATCCTTTCCATTCATAACTTGGGTTTACCATAACACTAAAACCTAAATTTAATTGCAATGCAGTATGTCTTTCTCAATCTCTCTTTCTTTTTGGCAGTACTTACTGACGGAATGACAAAGTCTATTACTTCTCAGTACAAACAATGTGATAGCAGATGCTTTTATTTTTTTAAGTGGTAAGCCCACACCTACCAGCTAAATGCCCCCATTTAGGCAAAGAAAACCTATGCAACAACAATTGCACTAGCTGCTTGTATGAATTGGACCAATAAAACAATATTGGTAATGAAAGCCAACCAACTGCTTTTACATTGACAATTTGATTCCATACAGACAACCTTCTGACTATGTACAGACAGCACATTTAGACACTAGACATTGTTCATAGTTTACAGCAGTAATAATCACTAAACTTGTAATCATAGTGATAATACAAACCATTCATCTATGGTTCATCATTATGAGTTCATTTTCTGAGAAACACAAGTGCAGCATAGGTTGAAGGATACAGACAGTAGTGAATACTCTCAGTGCCATATCTGCCCTGCATTGAAGATCACAGAAGCACCAATAACTCATATCTTCCATAATTATCCCTTTAACATTTGTACATGCCCAATGTTTTCTCACCTGGACTCCAATTACCACACCTTTTACCACTCACCAAAAAGATCTCTTTAATAAAAGAACAGACTGAGCCACTGACCATCCGAGATTGTGTCACAATTCTTTCCTATGAGGATCCAGAGCACAAAGAATAAGTGAACCATTCATCTGGAAGTATTGTTGTGAGTCACATAGATCTTTGGTGAAATGAAGTACTGCCATCACTTTTTCTCCTCTAATTCCACGAATACTCCTGGCAAGCAATTTGATGATTTGTTTTCATTCTGCTTTGTTTCGTTCCAGGTGGAATTGCACCATTCGAAGTTCACGACCATAATCACACATGACAGTGGAGCCAGAATCAGAATCAATCACAATTCGATGAATAGCCTGATGGCAATCTCCAAGATCTACCAATTGCACAGGCTGACCACTCTCTATGTCCCAAACAATCAAAGACCCCTATGAGAAAAATGACCCATGATAATATTACAGGGATATTACAGTGAGAATATGAAAGTTATTTTGAAGAGAAAAATATTCAAAACTGTAAATTGAAAGCCCCATCTCAGTACCATGATCTTAACTTGAGCCACGGTTGATTGAATGTAACCTGCTTTGACTGGTCAAGCCTTTAATGACTCCAGGAATTGGATTACAGCAGGGTGGTATGTGATGTAATCATAGAAGATGTTCTTCAAAAACTATAATAACAATGTGTTCATATGAGATAAGACACTTGTCATGAAAAGCAAGGCTAATTTGGTCTCTCGTAATCAGATCACTGGCATGTTCAAATGGTTCTCTCATAATTTGATGATTAGCACATTACAAGCAATTCAATAATATTAATCCATCCATTGGTCAAATGATATGACAAATATTTGACATTATAGTGTGCAAAGAGTTAAAATATGCAGTCCCAAAAGCTGTGACTATAGTATTTAAGTTCTCCAAGTGTTTAATAAATCAATATCCACCATATAACCTGAAAGATTTTACCTTATCACATCAGATTTTTTAGCAAGATGGAACACTAGCAAAATAATCGTTAAGGCTTTCTTCTCTTTGATGCATTATAAGAATTAACCTCTCAACTGTGCATAACCCTATACTCAAAGCAAGACGGTCACTGATGAAGCTTTGCTTTTAGTTTAAATAAATTAAGCATGGACACCAGTCTACCTTGCCAAGTCCTGCCTCGAGATGCAGATTTGATATTTAGTAACCATGGAGACAGAATGTAAACATGTTATCAGATTACAAAAGGTTCATATGCTTTTTGACTCATGATCTGATAACACGTTAGTGAGCTGATCCTTTGTCTACTCTTGATCATATACACGAGCTGGAGTGCATTCATTGGGTTTTTGGCCTGTAATCTGCAGACTGTGACCTGATGAGGAGCACATTATCTGATGTGAACACAGTGTAAGGCTATTATAATTGTTTTGTTGATTTACACTTGAAACCTGGTATGTTTGGAATGTTAACATAGTTTTTAATGTTCTCTGTAATCTGAATTGCATCAAAATGTAACTGAGTTTGTAGAAACATGGATGATTAAGGATTGCAAAGTTATACAAAAAAATAAAAACATTTCCAACTCAATTGCCATGGTTCCATCAATCATTCTACTGTTGCCAGGTACAATCACAAAATACCACCAAAGTAGGTCAATTTTAACTGTTAACACTGGTGTGCTGGCTATTTCAATGTTGCTGGTAAGGTTTCTGTTGATCATGTCTGTTTACACTTTTCTGATTTACATGTTGTATCAAATGAGCAATTTGGGGTGAAACTGCTTGTAACAAAGAATGAAAGATACTGTGGCATCTGACTAAGTTGTCCACATACTTCCCACTGAAGAAACATTTAGAAGAAAGTTTCATCTTCTCAGGATTGCATAGCTCAGTTGCTAGAGCAAGGATTATGGTCAATTTTTTATTCTTGTCTCAGTTACTGTGCTCTTGCAAGCACTTGTTGATATTTTAAAAATTGGGTTTTCAGTTGCTTGTTTGCCCTAATATAGTGATAAATTAAGCATGTTTTCAATGAAAGTGGCCAAGCTTACATCAGTGATCTGTTTCATAACAAATTTGTGTTACTTCCTGATTGACAATGCATATTAGATTTCCACAAAACTTATGCATATCAATGTTTCATTCATGAAAACTTTCAACTCCTTTTCCTTTTTTTCTTTTCTTTTACTACAAAAGTTGTACAGATGCCTTACACGAAAAGTCTCACAGAGTATAGTTGAGTACACGAAAAAAAAAAAGTAAATTTTTCTGAGCTCTTCAATAGAAAAAACTGAGTGACAATAAAATATATATATATGTTTTTATACATATATAGATTATCTTGAAGAACATATGTATGTTGCATTTGTTTCTCTTAAAAGACATCAATTGATGTAAAACCTTTCTTGATAAGTAGTCAATAAACAGGTGTTCAAAATATTGCTTGTCACTAGTGCCTTCTACAAAGTTTGTTATCACCTTTCTTCCTACAAATAATAGGGACACCTCATAGGCATAGCAACTAATGGCATAGTTTACTTCAGACTAATGCTAAAGATTCTTAACAAGTAAGACAAAAACAAAATTGATATATTTTCTACATGTTTATGGATACCTGTACAACAGAGCTCTGCTTGCAAAACCTTGTCCCAAATATGTGTACAGGCTTGGGGCTTCTGCTTCAAATGAATGGGTAGTACTGAATAATCAGGCCATAAATTCAACATTGTTCACTTTGATTGGTACACAACTTTGCTTCTAGTTTTTTGTACAGCAATAAAATACATTAGGTTTACTGTAGTAAATGACATTTTGTTCAGAACCTGCAAAGAGAGCATGTATTGCCACTAGAAGAACAACTAGGAAAGCTGATAGCCTTAAAAGGCCACAGTAGAGTAAGAATTCACTGAACAGACTATTCACTTCTCACTTGATTGTACTTACCTGAGCAGCAGTAATGAAGAGCTTGTCAGCTAATGGTACCAAGGTACAGCTACACCCTGGATCCTGAAAGTAACAACAAACTTCATCATCATATAACTTGGTTTCACTGTAGATGTTGCTCCAGAGACATACAAGGCTCTGGGTAACCCTACATTTACTCAATGTTATAGACTGTTAGAATCTAGCTACTTGCTGCATTCATAATATTTCTTTATGTAGTTTGCTTCCTTCACATGAACATGACACCTTTCTAGGGAAGTTGATAATATCCTGAGAAAATGACTGAAATTCTTATTCCTGAAAACGGACTCTCCAATGTCAAAAGCAAAGTTTGGAAGTAAAAGTAAAGTAAGTAAATATTTCACATTTCTTAAATATACTAGAAAGTCCAAAGAAGTTCAGTTACATGAAATCAGATGAAACATGCTTGAAAACCCCATCAGATTACAGAGGTACAGGAGAGCACATTTGTTACTATGTTGGGATCTTAAATTGTTCCTGATGAGTTTTGTGAATACTGTGCCTCTTGGTTGTGGTGTATCCCAGGGTTTGGTCTTAGGACCTGTACTCTAGTTTATACTCTGCACCCCTGGAGGATATCATACTCTGTCATGGTTTGAAGTACATGTATGCTACATGTCGATGATGCCAGTTGTATGTCACTTGTAAGGGGAGTTTAGCTCCATGTTGCCATGATTGAATCATGTGTTCAAGAAATCCACCACAGTGGATGCATAATAATATGCTTGTTTTGAATGACAAAAAACTGAGATGGTGAATTTCACTTTGAAGTTGGGTAGTAAAGGCAAATGTTCCTCCTTCTTGTTAAGGTGGCATCAGTATCGAACCTTCTATTGAAGTCCATAATCTTGGTGTTATATTTTAAATAAATGTTGTCATGTCTGCTCATGTTCT
This sequence comes from Apostichopus californicus, assembly GCA_020650975.1. NCBI lineage: Eukaryota > Metazoa > Echinodermata > Holothuroidea > Aspidochirotida > Stichopodidae > Apostichopus > Apostichopus californicus. The sequence goes on along the minus strand of JAIPMN010001491.1, from coordinate 8,130 downwards.
GAGTGCTTGTAGGTCAGCATCTTTTGCAATTTACATAATTGGTAAGTTTGGTTATGTTCTTGACCAACATTCTACTGAAAAACTGGTCCATGCCTTTGTTACTTGTCGTTTAGATTACCACAATAGTGTTCTGTTTTGTCTCCCAGCCTGTGAAATCAACGAACTGCTCGTTTAATCACCAAAACCAAGAAAGGTGATCAGTTTACTCCAGTTTTGAGAGTACTGCAATGGCTGCCAATTAAACAGTGAATCATTTTCAATACTTTATGCTTTGTTCCGACCTACTTGTGTGAACTGTTGACATGGGGCTGTAGTGGGTGCATTATTCACTGGAAAGCCCCAGCCCTTCACCAACCATGCAGTAAATCTACATTTTACAGTGAGGGCATTTCATATTTGTACACCACATCTATGAAATGCCCTGTCGCTGGCACTTTGTCTTTACCCACCTTCTATTTATAATGTACTTTAATGACTGATCTTGTTTTTATATGTCCTTACCTTGTTTGCATTAGTTTCAGTAATAGATTGATTGATTGATTTATTTTCTGATTTTGATTTGACTACTTTCTTACCTTTTATTACTCTGTATGTATCTTATATTTGTACTTTATAGGATTTTAATATAGTCCATGTAAAGTGCTTTGAGATACTTTCTGATGTAAAACTCAATACAAGTACATATGTTATTCTTATTATTATTTCCTGTTTTCTCAGAGCAATTTGAAAGCAAGCAAACAAGCTAAGCATGAGATGCTTCTTTGACTTAGATGCCATGCCACTAGTCAAACAATAGTGGTATTATTACATTTAGCAGTTTCACATTGTACAGGAATGAATCCCTGCTGGCTTCTTAACTTCATGACGTCATGTACGACTAGATGAACAAATACTTGAGGGCTGCTTATTATTAACATCACATCAAAATGTGGTGCTTTTGGAAGTCTTAATCATTGGATGTCCATTCATGTACATTGGCACAGCTTAAAACCCCAAAATTCATAACTAAGTTTGAAAAACATTCGGCTTGCCTCATACCAAGACATATATGTTGTATACTGTGTAAAAACCTGTGGTAAGCATCAATTGGAGTACAGATGGAGGTAATAACTACCCGACCTGCTACTTTTGGGATCAACAATTCTACAGTTTGTCTATAAAGGGACTCTAGCTATTACTCATGCCCTCTACCACATTGCAAAACATATCAGACAGTCACAAAAAGTAAAAAGAAAATGTAAAAACTCACAAACTGAATTGTGTGCAGAAGAAGGCCCTGCCTTTGGTCCCAGATACAGAATTTACTGTCCATACCAATGCTGCCAATGTGGGCCTTGGTCAGATTCACATCTAATACAGTGCTATGATGACCTTTCATCCTATGAACCTGGCGACCTGTTTCCAGGTCCCATGTACATACTGTACCATCTGTGGAGCCACTGGCAATGATGCTAGGAGACAGCTGAAGATTCAAGAAAGGATGATAGTAGCTAGACTCTTCTGTCTTAACAAATCAAATGGATACGCTCTGCTGTTAATAGTCAAAGGATGACTCTGTCTATAACATCATGATCAAGATTTCTATCATGGATACAGGGTTAACAAACTTTATTTTTGCTTTTATTGAAAAGTTGACACTATCTGACAGTGCAGCTGGATGACTAACAAGTTAGTACTAACTAAATATAGCAGTATGATCTAAACAAAGTTACAGCAAAGTAATAGTATCCTGAAATAGCTACATTAACATACTGTTAGTACTTGTTGCGACTATTAGACCATGTCACAAAGCTTTTGCTACCAAATTTGTGGAGGTAATATGCAGCCATCAATCATATTTGTGTGTCACCTATAGTGCTGCATACTGCATGTGTACTTTTTGAGTTTGCATATCTTAAAAACAGTGATATTTTAGAATGCCACAAAGACCTTTAGAAAACAGGGACAATCCAGATTGATTGGGACGTACGATAACCCTACATGGATATGAAGTGTTCATTACTATGGAAAGATACCCCATCCTCTGTAGTAATTATGTTATCTGGTTTCTACTTTACCCAAAGATATTCAAGTATCCAATATCTGTTTTACTGCTGTTTCATTATAATCATGGTCTTAACGGCATAGAAACATACCCCATTGTAGCCAAGGGTTGTAACACTCCCCATGTGACCATAGAAAGTGTGATGATGCTCGTTACCATCTAATGAGAAAACCTGTTAAAGCAGAATAACAAGAATATTAAGCTGATGTTATACAATGATGAGGAGTTATAGTTATGCTTCAACTACAGAAGTTGAATTTGTCAACAAATACGAACAAGCCGAGAGGCTTTCACATTCATGTTTTAAAATTGACTGATATGCCACAAGTCAAAACCAGAATATCATAGAAATCCAGCTCCCCTGACCATCACAGAGAGGTATTTTTGTGTGTAGTAATCACTTGTGGACCTTACGTGACAAGGGTTGGACAAGATACACATTAATATTCAAAAATACCTTCTTGATATATTTCAATCTTTTTGCTTTCAGTGAAGAATAAAACCTATGATTTAATTGTCACTTTTGTAGTTCATCCAAATAATGCCAACAACATCTTTATTACAGGAAAAATGGAAATTAAGTGAACAATATTTCAAGATGTGTAACACATTTACAGCAAGAAATATGACATCTCAATCTCTTTCCTAGAAAAAGCAATTCTGTTTTAAGGACAGTTTGAAGTTACAGTATAGCATGGATAAGGGCATAAATGATTAAACTGTATAAAAAAGTTACTTTAATGAGGTGATCTTGTCCAGCAGAGATCACTTTGTGTTTTGTTAGTAGCAACTTGTTGATTGGTCCTTTGTGCTCCCTTAAAGTGTTGATTAAGAACAACTCAGCATCCACTGCTACACCATAGCTGCTACTGTTGACTCCATCTAATATGCAGAAACACACCAATAGCTTAGAATAGTTTCTAAATCAAGAAAGTAAATCATTCAATAGTTAACCTCATTTTAAATTCCTGTCAAGTCATTATTAGTTATTGATTTCAGTTGAGTCAGTGATTGCAATATCTCTATCTATTATGTCAAATGACCATTAGTGGACAAATCAATTCTGAAACAGGGTGACAGATTAATGACTCATTATATGTGTATATTGTCATCTCCTCAATGAGAAAGGAATGAAAGCTCTAGTCAAATGAAATCAAAAGAGCAGATGGAGATTTCTGCTGGATTAGACTACTTCATATTCAGATAGGTAAGAATCTGTGGCATATATACTGAGGCCTTCTGAAAACCAACCTGAACTGTTTGAAATGGTGCTAGTGACCTCAAAGACTTGAAATAACAATACCTTTAATGCTACCAATCTTTTTGTGAAAAAGTCAATGCAAGTGTGATAACTGTAAATATGAGGACAATTTGAAAAGGTCATTGGACCTATAGACAAATTAACAATCACTAACCAGTCAAGGTACTAAAAGCATCAATGAAAACAAAATTCAATGATGATTTTCTCTTAAACAAACCAGATTTGACATATTCTCAAGCTAAAAATGCCTTTACAATTTATAGTTTTTATAGAGGCCAAGTGTTACATAAACAAACACAAACGTCTAGGCTGTGTATATAGGGAAATGGTATAGGGTTTGTTGGTAAGTTACAGTTTCCCCTTTGCTTTTCTTTTTAAAAGCAATATACCTGACTTCATAAAAGCTTCAATTAAGCAGTACAAGTAACTTTAATATTTACTTTCATATTTCATGAATTGGGAGATGTTTGGTCACCCCAGTAGCATTAATCCTAGTTCCTTGCAATCTGTACCTATGATCACAAATTCAGTTTGAGCCCTTGCAGATTATTTAGAATGAAGTTTATAATAGTAAAAGAATAAAGAATCATACTCTGAACAGGTATGCCAGGAGAAAGAGGATTGTGAGGGAAGCTGCAATTGCCTCCTTTCCGACAAATTAGGAGGAATTGAAGGGTACCATCCAATCTTGATACCACCAGCTGGTTGCGTCGCAGCATCATGTCCGTCACACCAATGTTAGATTCCTCATAGCATGACAAAAAAAGGCCATAGTTCACATCCCACAACTGAAAATATTAAAACAGTATGTCAGTGCTCAACATCAACATTACAAATTCTCCCATCTCTTCTGAGTGAGTACCAAATATCATTTCTGAATTAAGGTACAAATATTTTAAATCTGGACTGTTGTATTGCCAGAACTACTAAAGATGCCTCGAAAGACATAAGAAATATAGATTATCTTCACTAAAGATATCCCTCAGCTGACTAGAGCTTTGTCAATCTACTTGATGGCTAACTCCACAGACATTACAAGGTTAGTACATCTGGAAGATGCTTAACACTTTTCAAGGATCGCTGTTACCCAAGAGAGACCTTAAACAGTAATGGGAAAAATTGAGTTCATATAGCCCCAGTCTCCAAGTCACAGCCAGAGCAAGGCATAATTACTTTGTATAAGAACCAGAAAGCCAGTTACCTTTGTGATTCCTTGCCATACAATTTGCTCAAAATTCAAAAGAACAGACTAATGTAGAAGCAAGTGAGATAAATTTGTCCAAGAATTATGTGATTGCCGAAAAGGTTTGCAGCAATCCCTTCTAAGGCGCCAACCATGTCAATCACTCATAAGGATTTTACAGTATAGAATTTTAAACCAAAATTTTTCAATATCCAGAAAAAACAGTCTCCCAATGTGAAATATAGAAACATTTTGCCAATTTTGAGCAAACAAATTGCTTTAATTATTGTTGCAAGTTACATGACATTGTTAAGAATTGTGAAATATCTTTGAGAAAATGGCCAATTTATCCACCATTTTGACCCCTTACCAGTTTGTACCATTTAAGATAAATTGTTGACCCCTTGAAGCTCACAGGGTAAAAACTGATAGGTTTAAAAGCAGGTTTAAAGCAATAGTATTAACTCTGACACAGATTTCATTACCTGGATGCCAGATGTTTCTTTGAAGACATACAGAGCCTCTTCACATAACTAAACCGAACTGTATTAGACCAAATTATGTTCACCAAAAGAATCTCATATTTTAGTTTCAGAGTTATCGTGTTAAATGGTTTTCATACTTTGATGCCTTGCTGACCTTATGTGACCTTTGACCTCTACCAATTTAATAGGATTCTTGCACTCCCCAAGTGTATCTACATACTACGTATGAAGTTCACAAAAGAATGTATTTCTTGTGTTTTTGTGTTTATAAGACTTTCAGACTATCATTTACATGTTGACTGCAAATGACCTTTGACCTCTACCAATTGGGTTCTTGTACTCAACAAGGTGAAGGCATACCATGCATGAAGTACAACAAATATGTACTTTTTGAGTTATTGTGCTCACAAAGTTCTCAAACTTTGAACTCTGTTGACCCCAAACGACTATTGAACTTCACATAGAAACAATTGGTTTCTTGTACTCAATAAGATGGATCCACATACCAAGTATGAATTTAATCCACCATTAACTTTTTGAGTGTTAAAAGCAAGTGTCACATACATACACGCACACACACCATCACATAGATTCAGTTTCTTAAAGCATACCTAAATCTTGTCTCAGTAAACAGTGGCTCAACAATGAGATTGCATCAGTAGCTTGAGTGTATATGTTTGCAGACTACTTTTGTTATCCTATTTTAATTTTTATGATTATATTACTAGTTTGGTATTTTTCTAATCTATTGTTTCTTAGGTGTTTTCCAACCAATTGTCCAGCGGTTCAAAGGACGGGTAGAGGGATTGATGGAGTTGGAACCACCTTGGAATGTTAATGAAATCCTTTTCAACACAAGTCTAGAACTTTTTTTTTTCTGACTGAGACATTACAATGTAGGTGCATTCGATAAATGTCCCAGATAAAACCTAACCTTATTAAACAGGAATTGAACCTTTACACTGCCAATGATGTCACCTATCCAAGTCAGTTCCATAATAATTTTACCTAATTAGTATGCTTCTTACAAATACCAACCACCACTGCTCATTAAGAAGTCAAAACTTAAGGTTACACTGGCACAGATGTTGGACAATGCAGACCATTGCATTGTCATATTTGAAAGTGTAAACAATTGCTCATACAAAGTGATATGAAGTTTTTTTGGGTTTACTGATGGCCTATTTAAAATTAATACAGCCGTTTGAAATAACCACACTCTTTGTGCCTTAGAGCTACAAGTTCAGAGTAATAGAGTCCCACATGATTCTGTAATAAATGCAGGAGTCCACACTGACTCAATGAATATGAGCATGCACATTACAGATAACAGCCATAATTAGACTTACCTCTATCTTACCATCTGAACATCCAACAATCAAAACTTCTTCATCACAGGCTAAGCACCAAATTGGTGAGCATAACTCAGTCACCACATTTCCACCATCATAAATATTTTCATGAGATTGAGGTGAAACGCTTCTGGCAGTCGATGCAGAGAGCTTTCTGTATTCTTCCTGGTTTGCATTTGGACTTTCAAAAGAGAAGCAGTTCCCTACCTCTAAGCTACCTACAGAGGGAGTTCGGGCTCCAAGACCATCTGGTGAGTAACTTGTATTATCAGGGCTGTAACACTGGTCAACTGTTTCACACCTGGTACTGCTTGGGCTGCGTGGAAGTGACCTGCTCTTGTCCATAGATGAAGGTGACCATAAAGATCTCAAGCTGCCATGACTGACTGATTTCCTCATCTTGGTATTTTGACTGAAGAGGTAATGATTGGATTTGAGGCAAGTTATAACAAACTTAAACATATTTTGAAAATCAATTCAAGACCTGCCTAATTATAGCTCTCTATTTAGACTTTTAAGAATACTGTGGGGAGTTTCCAATTTACTTTCAGATCTGTTTTTTGCAAACCGCTATTTGAAACACTCCTACTTTTAGCAAAAATGGTTTGTAAATAAGAATTCAACCAGAAAGCCAGCAGGCTGAGAGAGTCCTTGACACATTTTACCTGAGAATATTTAATGTGAAATTTAAACACAAGGCTCTTGAATGACCTCTGAAGAAAGCAACATGGTTCTTACACTCAATTAGATGGTTCCACACCCATGTATGAAATGAACTTGTTGGCCAAACTATGCCCACCATAATGAAATAGCAATCAAGAAGTCACTAAGGGGCATTCATACACAGTATAGGATTCAACAAAGCTGAACTGATTTGAGTTTAGTAGCTTGTTGCAACATTTCAGTTTTTAGCCACTGATGATCTCAAAGAACCTATTGACTTCAAAAGCACAATAGCAACCAAGAGATCACTGCACTGTAAATAACACTAACTAAAGACATACTTTTGAGTTTTGACTATTTCTAACATCAAATGTTAGGATCCACTAAAACAACTGGAAGGATAGTGCTCATTATGGTGAATCTACCACCCAACTACCATACCCCCTAAAACAACTGAAAGGATAGTGCTCATTAGGGTAAATCTACCACCCAACTACCATACCCAATAAAACAACTGGAAGGATAGTGCTCATTAGGGTGAATCTACCACCCAACTACCATACCACCTAAAACAACTGAAAGGATAGTGCTCATTAGGATAAATCTACCACCCAACTACCATACCCCCTAAGACAACTGGAAGGATAGTGCTCATTAGGGTGAATCTACCACCCAACTACCATACCCCCTAAAACAACTGAAAGGATAGTGCTCATTAGGGTGAATCTACCACCCAACTACCATACCCCCTAAAACAACTGGAAGGATAGTGCTCATTAGGGTGAATCTACCACCCAACTACCATACCCACTAAAACAACTGGAAGGATAGTGCTCACTAGGGTGAATCTACCACCCAACTACCATACCACCTAAAACAACTGGGAGAATAGTGCTCATTAGGGTGAATCTACCACCCAACTACCATACCCCCTAAAACAACTGGAA
>JAIPMN010001490.1:0-29684 GCA_020650975.1 Apostichopus californicus | reverse complement strand
ATATTTGGATATTTGTACTAACTCTTATAAGGTTCATATTATGGTTCTCAGCGATGGTAAGGTCTGTAACCTAATTTGCGTTCTAGGTCCTGATACAAGCTTTGGGTCCTAAAGTATCCTGGTAATTGTGCATCAGGTTGATATTATCAAGTTTGTAATTTTGAAGAATCCCTTCCACTGTGTGGACTCAACATTAGTATTTCATTTTCCCATTCTTAGTGATAATTCTTGTACAGGTTTTGTTATATTAATCTTGTCTTGTCTTGCCCCCCCCTTTTTTTATGTTGCAAAATTTGCTCTAGCTAGTTAGCAAGTGTTTTCACATTTGTCTTGTATTAAAGTCAACTGTAGCTGACCAAGAGTCAGTTTTTCAGAAGTATCCATTCATATCTGTCTTCTTTAAGTCTGAACATGAGATCTGTTATAATATTGCTTATAAAGAGAGGACCTTACTGTTGCAAGACCTGTACTAGGATGGACATTCTTAATGATGTGTGTTTAATAACAGATTGAGATATCTATTCATATCAATAGGGTATTTCCTTCCACACTGTGCATCTCTCATCCATACATACAACAAGCCCATTTAGACATTGCAATGTATGGCAAATTTGTGCATGACTCAATCGCCTACAACCTGTGTTTTTCTCTTGCATAACATTTAAAAAAAGAATTGGTCATCATTAACTGTAAATGCCTTCAGTGGACTCCAAACAACCGTTCATTGCAAGTATTGCTTCATCAATGGAATATTCTATTGTCTCTCAAAAGTGACGAGAGTGAAGATTTACAGACTGCATTGTTTTGAAAAATTTAAAAAAAGCCAGATTATTTCTACTGACCTTGCCAGACCTGAGCAGGTCTCCCTCACTCTCTGTTTCTTGATTGCAAGCTTATTGATGTCAACTCAAACTTGAAGTACCTCTGATAATCTGATCCTTGCAAATAAATTATTAATATTTAATATATTCATCTTCTTTTTTCTTTGAGATGACAATTCATGTTGTTTGTACTTACCCAGACAAATGTGCAGTTTAATATGTTTTTTCCCCGTATCATGCATTCTGCCATGTACATACTATTCATACTACCATGTACATACAACCATACTATTCTGCCATGTACATTCTTCATAAGCAATAATGTTGTGAAACCCATTGGCGGTTACGTAATGTAATCTTTCGGTATAGTGTTGATGGATGTGCAGTTTTCCTAAGTTTCACCCAGTGTTGATCGACTGTCTCTCGGTGTACAGGGTATGGAGAACCCAGAGCAGGAGGTGTATCCAAAGTTGACCAGTCACCGATCCACTTCCATTACCAGCGACCACGAGGCACCCACTTTTGCCCAGCTGCTCTCCACCACCTCCGAGGACAAGCAGAGCACCATCAGCGGGATCGGTTCATCTGCAGAAGAGGAACACGTACGGGTACAGCTGACGACCGCCAGGAAAAAAATTGAGCATTTTACAGAAGTAAGGATAAGTTGTTGGAATTATCAATCAGACATTAAAACTTTGTAAAGAAAGAAAAAAAGAAAAACATTGGTAACATTTTTTGTGTTTTATCTAGATCATGGTTTCTTAATCTGTGCATGCACCCACTGGGTGTGTTAGGCAGGGCTCCAGGTGGTGTAAAGGATGCAAAAGCAATACATTTCTTGACGTGTTTGAAGTTCATCCACCGCTGGTAAAGAGGGGTACAAAAGTATTATTTCAGTGGCTAAGGGGTGCAAATAGTGGCAGAGGGAGTGAAAGGCAGGACTTCAGATGGTGAGAAGCTGAAAATTACACAAATTTTCACATATCGCTATTTTGTTAGAACTTGGCCATTCTACTTGTCAGAACTTCTGCAACTATATCACGCAAATCGTAGTTTCATGAGATCACACAATAAATTACTTCCCTGTGAAAATCGCTCAAATCGATCATGGGGCCAAAGAGCCTTTGCTGCTGCTGCCCCTTCTCTGTGGAACAGCCTTCCAGAACATGTAAAACACAGTCCATCTCTTGCTTCTTTTAAACGCTCTCTGAAGACTCATCTGATGAATACTATTTAATTAACTGTTCACTGTTGCCCATTTTTGCTTTCATTATTGTCTTGTACTATGTTTACTGTTTTTTGATTGCTGTCACACTGTTTGTGTCACTGTGCCATGAGGGTCTTTTTTGACAGATACCGGTGCATTATAAATGTCCATTATTATTATTATTATTATTATTATTATATCCATTAAGAATAGATTTCCAAAAGTTGGAGTTCATGGACATCTGGTAAAAGGGGGTAGATAACTATTTCAATTGCTATGGGGTGGGAGCATTGGGACAAGGTTAAGAAATTCCTGAGCTAGTAATGAAATTCACCAGCTTGTTTTCTACTTTCTTGCAACAAAGTAACTTTCGTTGGTCATTCTAAAGAGTGGAAGGCTTAAACTCTTTGCTTGAGTGTGAGTCTCATGTTTAATCTATTCTCCTGTTACAATAGTCATTGTTTACAGGCTCATCAACGCCCAAGGAAGTTTCCTTAATTTTGTTTATAGCCGGTACACTTTTAATGTTATTGTTATAATACCCTTTACTCTTTCTTATTTATTGACAAAGTAAAAACTCTCTATTTTTCTTGCATTTATTCTAATTTTGTTAAGTAATGTTGTTGAACTGTGTTGGAGTTAGCCCTAATTTGTGTAACCAAAACAAAAATGAATTATGTATACCAAGTGACAGTTGATGTCATTAAAAGCAGCCCCTACATTTACCAGAAAAAAGAAACTGAAGTTTAGTTTGGATGTCTGTTCACTCTTTGCCCTCAGATTACGAGTGAAAATGAAGCAACCATCTTACGCCTCACCGAACAGTCTAAAATACTAAAGGAGGAGATAAGAAGATTGGAGCGCAATCAGGCCAGGGAAAATGCAATTTCAAATTTGGAGTACTTAAAGAATGTTGTTTTGAAGGTAAAGTAAAGATAAAATGCAATGAACACTTCAAAAAATGCTACACAAAAATGTGAACAATAAATTATCCCTGTTTAAGATTAGAATTTAGTCTTTCCTTTTCCAATTTTTGATTCCTTACCGGAGGCAAAATGAATCTATGCGGTGGTGATGGCATGGGTGTCTGCGTGTGTGTCTGTATGTGACACTTGCTTGTAAACATGGTAACTCAAAAACTTAATGGTGGATTAACTTCTTACTTGGGATTTGGATCCGTCTTATTGAGTACAAGAACCCTATTGTTTTCTTGTGAAGTTCAATGGTCATTTGGGGTCAACTTAATTCTAGGACAAATTTAACTCACTTGCTTTAAAGCTAAGTGGCTTTCTGGTGTTTGTGGCTAGTATCCTGTGACATTTGTTGTTGAATTAATTCTTGTCATTAAAATTTATAACCTTGATATCTGAACTGAACTTGTTGATGTTTGCAGTTCTTTCTAAGGGATATTACTTATGCTTCAAGAATTCACTGTATGTCAACCCCAGCTGTAACATTCTTGATTCAGGTGGCAAAATGTTTAAAATCTTTCAAAGAAATGCTTTTCAACTATTCTGCAGTTATATGAGAAATTTGATTGTAGTTTCATATTTAGTGACAATAATTGATGATGTTTGTAAATGATGGGTGAAATTGTTGCTAGTTCAGACAAAAAAGTGAAGAAAAACAAGAATGATAATAAATTAATTCTTTCAAAGAAATTGCTCCTAATGACTGACTACATGAACCAATCAATTTGCTTTCCCCTTCGTTTGTAGCAGCCACTGTGCCTGTTTGGTATGAAATGAACTCATTTGAGTCGGCCAGTGATCTGGCGTCTGTAGTCTGCTGCCCTCTAAAATGGAGAATTATTCACGATATTTCTGACTCGTTTTTTTTTTAATTCGCATAGTTTATGGTGTTACCAAAGGGGGATGAGAAGGGTCGTCTAGTCCCTGTGCTAGAGACGATGCTGAAGCTCAGCGAAGAAGAAAGTAAGAGACTCGTGAATATTGCTCAGGATGAGGATATGACCTCCTCAACGGCTGGACTGGGTTCTTATCTACATCGTTGGTCAGGCGGTCTCATGTGATGCCGGTGATTGCAGGGACGGTCCGTAGACTAGCCACGAATCCGAAGTGGGTCGCAATCTTTCAGCTGGTCAGGGGATCTCTCCGAGATGTTTCAAACATTTGCTACAATTTTCGTAGCTTCCCGACGTTCATAGTCCAAGCTCGCTTTTATCGTGCATACTGATCATTGCTTCTGAGGGATGGGGTCTAGTCGGTCATGGCTTGGTCCTTATGGAAGCTCCTGGGTCGTGTATCTGGAAAAAAAAAATTGAACAGCTGATTTACATTATATCAACCATATCAGAGAAATTTTGCAACCCAAAGTGAAGAGTGAAAGGAAGTTTATGGCAGTTTTTTGGACTTAAAGTTAATCCATTTGGCCAAAACAATATCATATTCCTATTTGTAAGTAGAGTCATTAAGGGCTGATATGAATGTCTCACAATAAGAACTGAAATCTTACGTTGGGAAATTCAAAACCATCTTCTGCCAAACCGTAGAAGCATGATATTGCCTGATTATTTCATTGGGATTCTTTTCTTGATGATTTCTCTTCAGTTAACATTCAACTGCCTTTGTTCAATAAAATGATTCTATTGTTATCTGTGAAATGATGATACTTATCCTTAACATTCTCAAAGATTGTTTGTTTGTGTTAATGAATTTACTAATGAAGTCAATCCAAATCATCCTCATTAAAGCCATTGTGAAGGGTTTTAGCACACTTTTCACATTGTGACCAAGGTTATGTGTGTTAGAGAATTAATTCATTAATTTATAATTCTGTTGCCATGCACCATTAATGTCCAACATTTCACAATTTTATGGAGTATCATTCAAAAAAAATTAGGTATGACTTGTAGATGTACTTTGTGGAAAAAAAAAGGAAAAAAAATCAAATTAAACGGGGTATACCAATACTTTTAACATATTTGAAAATGGCGTGTCTGTGTGTTGTTAATTGCTTCAACACCCCTCTGTGCAAAATCACTCTTGTTGACTGAGGTATTCTATAGTAAGGTAATATGCTGTCAGGTGCCTTCAGTAATGGTCTTAAATCCGTCTTCTCTGGCTGCAATATTTCTAAGTTAAATTGAATGCTACCATTTTTGCTACCAAATGCGATTTTAGATATATCTGCCTGTGAGACTCTCATATGATCTAAACAAGAGAACTGTTTTGCCTTTTTGTAATTTTTTATAACGATGCTGAAACTGTCTCTACACATTGGGCAATTATATGGTACTTAAATAATTTCAAGAACAAATTTTAACTTTCATTCATTCATGTATTGTTAAGTCAATCAACCACAGAAGTGACTGCAACGATCTTAGGGACAACATAAGATCTGTACTCTACCAGCTGAGGTGTTGGGGGGGGGGGGGTGGGGGCAGGGCATCCCTATAAAATCAAAGCATTTATAAAGTTAGGTAGGCATCACCATTAATGTAATGAAAAATAATTTCTAATGGTAATACACAAAATCATAATAATAATATCGATGATGATGATCAATATATAAGACACATGATAATCAGTTAGAGAATTCATAGGTGGGAGTTTGATATACTTTGCAGTCTGAACTACTCACTCTTCTGCAAATTTCTACCCATAATGTACGTTTTTATGATCAAACATCAAAATCACATTGTTTCATGTGGGTGTTTCATGTTTATAGATTTATCATGGATTGCTGACATGGAAATGTAAACGTAAGGTCAACTACTGTAGTAAGGTCAACGTAAGGTCAACTAGTAGGTCGTCAATCGGACTGGCCATCTTCTCTGTTGTTCTGTGATGATTATCATCACCGGTTTATTTCTTCTCCATCTCAGTTTGTGGCTCTTTAGGATGCAGTCATGTTTCAGAAACTGACGCATCACGTGTTTGCATCTTCTGTTTGGGGTGTTCTTTGTATTGAACCAATGATGAGTGACAAAAAAAGATGGTTGTTACATTTACATAGTACAGAGTTTAGTTATTATAAATGTCAATTAATGAAAATCATTTTTCCTTCTTTGATCCAATAACAGTACAGTAGAAATTGGTTGTCGTTATTAGCCATAGTAAGGTTTAGAATTACAGTAACTCCATATTAATTTTTTTTTTTTGGATTGTTTTCAATGATAATTTAACATGAAGAGCATAGCTTCTTAAGGAACGATTAAAGAAAGGTATGCCATGTTTGCTGAGAAACGGTTAGCAATTTAATTTACACCTGTAATGATGTAATGGCTACTACATTTAACTGCCTTAGAATCATGTTAGGGGTTGGATATTTTTCTATTCAAAATAGTGCTCGTCTGTTCTCTAAGTATTGTAGGGATGGGGTTGGGGGGGGAAGGGGGATTGTGGAAACATGACCCATCTATCCTACATTCATAGTGTTCTTAGTTTTTCCTGAAGGCATTTAATCATTTCGAAGGTGTTTAACGTGTTACATGGAGTCATGTCTTGAAAACTGTTCTTCTTTCAATGTGCGGTAAAAGCTTATTAAATACAAATGTTCAATATTGATTGTATTTATTTTTGGGGACATATAAAAGAGGAAATATTTTTAAATATTAAAACTTTTTTCATTATAAAGATAACATTTTTCATTGAAAAATAAACATTGCCTTGTTAAAATTTTGTCTTTCACATTATTATCATTGTGTCCCATAAAATATTCCATCTATAAATACTGTACGGGATTGGTATCGCAAGTGATGCCCTTACCTTTCTTTTCCCGAATATTGAAGGCAAGAGCAAGCTTGATCACTCAGGGTTGGTCATTTTTTGTCTATAGCCTATACTGCACTTTCATAGCATGCATCAAAACACTCGTACTGACAATATGAGCAGTATGAATATCCCGGTTTCTATCAGATAAAAGTTAAGAACTGTTCATATTGTCAGTATGAGTGCTTTGAAACATGATATTAGAGGACAGCATGACGTGGTATCAGCAGTGCAAAATTGTCCCAACATAGGTTTTTCCTCCTTGACATAGGTATAGGTTTATCCTCCTTGAGTGCAAATAGGATTTATGTAATGTACTAGGCTGTATAATGTAGTATGGCTTCCTGACAATTGCTCACTACACTAAAACTTAAACAAAGTCACACTCAAGATACAGAAAGACAATGACAGATCCTGATTTCTATACCCCCCCCCCCCACTTTATCTGGTTGCTGTTGTCAGGTCTGATGATCTATTGTGCAGCAGGGACCACAGCCCTGGGGCTCAGGGACAATTAGGGGATCTGAAAAATATAGAGGGGGTCCTATAAAATATGGGAGGATAAAAGAATAGTGTAATCGCATTTTAAGCTATACTGATGGCAAACAAAATGAGCTCCTGGTGATGTACTTGTGGGGGGGGGGTGTGGGGGGGGGGGGGGGAGTGGGCTGACATGGTTCCCGATGCATCTGGCAGTTGGTAGTGCACAGAAATGATTTCTTCACATTACCATCAAATTCAAAATCCTTGCTTCTTTGATCATTAATAACTTCATTCTGAGCATGGAAAAGTCTGATCGGCGATTCTGTAGAGTGTTCATATCAATTTTGTTTCTTCTCTTTGAGTGTGTTGAAGGCTGGTTTTCAAGGGGTGGGAACCCATGCTCTGAACCGGTCTCTGATATAAACAGAAACTGTGAATATGTGAATATCAAACATGCCTCCTTATACCTCAATATATTCGCTGGTAAAGTTAGGATTTTGTGTAGTTATATAACTATCATTAGTTTGTTTGTAATAGCATGTTGTGAAGGCCTACGTATAAATAAAGAAGATTAGTTTTCTGTCGCGACTTCTTCCCTACGTTGCTGCAATGTTTTCTTTATTTGAGGACAAATCGTTTCTCTGCAGAATTACACGTAAACTTGACTTCGTAAGGGCTTTTTGGCGTCCCATGATGTTTAGTCGAAACTCGTTGACGATGCCAAAGAAATGCTTCCAGGAAGAAAGAAAAGAAAGACACATTTAAGTTTCATAATGAAAGAGAAGGTGCAAAAATAATCACAGTTGTTTAAAATTTACTTTCGATTATTTTTCTCATTTTATAGGCATTTATTATCCAAGAGAGAAACATTTGTATTTTCCAATCATTATCCCCGAACGAGACTCAAAATGGCAGCCTTCTACTCAGCATAGTGAGCAAATACCATGTAATATTTCGTCGATAATTTTGACAAAGAAAGGCTGGAAAATTGATGCAGTAGATATGATGAGCAGTGCCTTATTTGAGAGAGTTCTGAAAGGTAGAGGAACTAAATTCAGAGACATCGTTTTAGACCAGCAAGGAAGCGAGTTCTTCGCTAACGTTAACGAGGTGGCATACGTGAACAACTCTCATACCCCAGAAGATGGGCCGGAATCTAGCCGACAGCCTCCCTTACATTCAACATTTAATGTCGGCTCAGCCAGTGAATCTAGTGACCAGAGTGGTGACCCACTGTCAAAAGACAGTAGTCAGCATATGTAAGTTAACATTTCGTCATACATACCTCATCTCTACCCTGATTCCCTACATCAAAACGTTATTGTAATATAAGGTCAGTAGAAGTTAGGGACTTAGCCTAGGCTATGCATAGTCAATACTGAATAAGCCCTCCACAAAACAATGTCAGAAGCAGTGTGGCTTCAAGTGCACTCAAAACTTTGCGTTGACAGTTTGTATTCATTGTCTAAAATTTTCCCCTCTTTCTTTGACTACTAGAATTGTGCTGAAACAGCTTTTGCTGTAGACAGTGGAAGTATAGCTCCCAACTCTTGAGAAGGCAAATGCTGTTCCATGCCACGAATCGCCGTCCTGGGGGAGGGGTATAAGGGGAAGGGGTGTCCTCCTCCCCTTTTGAATTTTTTTGGAATCCTGGTGATGCCTACATGTAAAATGGTGGCACTTAGAAAGGGTTTTGTCACCCAAAATTTTCTGAGAAATATGCATTTTTTTGTGTGTAACATCAATAAATTGAATAGTAGGTGATAATTCATTCTTTCCCGTGGCATGAAAATGTTCGCTGCAGCTCGCCCCAATGAAAAGAAATATAGGCTAATTTGAGGTTCAAATGATGCTGTAAAGGAGGTTTTATACTCTATTATGCTAAATGCTAAAGAAACGATGGTTGCTAAGTCAAAATTTGATGCAATTTTTTTTATGTATACTTGACAATTACAATGCAGGTTTTTCGGACGCTTGGATGTTAGGATGCGGGTCCAACCCGCGAATTGTGGGTCAGTTGGGAGCTCTGTGGAGGGGGGGGGTCTTCACGTCCACTTGATGCTGATTTGCTACCTTTCAACAGTGCAGTCCACATAAATCAATGGAATGCATCTGAACCGCTCTTGGACGACTTCAAATGTGTTATAATTTGTAGTATCATATGCTTTGAAGATGCAGATTTAACAAGTACAATAAAAGAGGACAAGAAAATGATTTGGCACTGTTTCTTCATTCTTTACACTAGACATAAGCAATTACAGTAGCATTATATGCTCTTACGCTATTAGAAAAAAAAGACAAGCGGAAGAGGTGGGGTGGGGGTGGAGGGTGGGGGGGAGGGACTGGGTAGAGGTAATTTAGATGTAGCTTTGCAAAGTT
Organism: Apostichopus californicus; assembly: GCA_020650975.1. Lineage (NCBI taxonomy): Eukaryota > Metazoa > Echinodermata > Holothuroidea > Aspidochirotida > Stichopodidae > Apostichopus > Apostichopus californicus. The sequence continues at coordinate 20,061 of JAIPMN010001490.1, read as the reverse complement.
ACATCAGCATTTGATTCACTTTCAAACCCTTCAATTGAGAGACTAGCTAGCACTTTTCTAGTTCTAGTGGGCTTATTTTTGAGTCTTAGGCCTAAGCTGGAGTTGGGGAAGGCCTGAACAGTACTGTGTATAAATAATTCCTGAGGGTTTGTGCAAACACTTAACGGAAGTAATTAAGTCACATGTCATATATAATGTATCTGGTGCAAAGATTGTTCAGAAATGAATGCAGATCATTGCTCTCTGTCCACCTTCTTAGAATGTTGAATACTCATTCAGAGGATTAGTTTATACCTAATTTAGACTTGTAATCGGCTAATGTCTGGTCTGCCCTTATTGTTGGATGGCCTTTGTACTTCTTTATCCTTTTACTGAAAAAAGCCAATCACTTCAATTGTTTAACTGAAAGTAGCTTTGAGGCTTCGAATTGTTCTTTTTGGAATTATTTCGGTGTATCAGTGTCATAATGTATCAGTTGACCACATCTCTTTTTCCCCGTTGTATTTATTTGAAGGTCGATTCTAGACTCCAAATTGGAGCAATTTGTGGCCAGGAAAGCAGACATACTTTTCAGACAGCACACCTCTCCCAGAGAGAATGTCCAGAAAGAAGAGGAAAAGCAAAAGCTGCATGTATCAGAAGCTGAAAAGTCTGACTACTTTGCAATTTTACCTCCTTTAGAGCAATTTATGAAAATACCGTCAAAATACCGGAAGAAACATCTCTTCGGTGTTTTGCAGGCAGGAGACATTGTCATCGGGAAAGTCAAGTCTGTGAAAGACTTTGGTATGTTCCTACAGTTATTGTGCGTCTGTGGGGAATATAGCCGATACATTGAAGATTGTGATGTCATTGCGCTCCTGCCGGCTGCTGACATAGGGGATAGGTTCTCCCAGAAGGTTCAACTAGACGATTTTAGAGCAGATGACATAGTCCGTGGGATGGTGTCAAAGGTTGACCCAAAGGAGGAAAAGGTGATCATCTCACTCAAGAATGGCACAGATGTTCGAGATGATAAGATTTTGGTAAGTTGTTGTTTCCCTTCTCTGCAATGTAGAGAAATACTGACCGTCATCTGTCCTTAAAGGTAGTCAGTATAGGCATGCAATGGTATCTTGAAACATACATCTCTTTTTCAGTGCTCCTCAAAGGTTGAACAGTTTACCTAGCATGCAGTTTGATCAAGATTTGAATTCCTGTAGCAAGCTGTGGGACTACAGTAGTTCATCATTGAACTAGAGTAGACTGTCCTTGTATGGATTTTTCCATCTTAGTTCACAGCATTTAGAGAATTTTGGTGAACAAGAAAGGATGAAAGTCTAATAGCCAATTAGTTCGTTAACAAGAGCAACGACTGTGTTTTTGGCAGACATTCAGGGACTATTTCAGTGTTCAGATTTGTTTAGCAGTTTTGAAGGCTCTTAATTCTATCTCTCATAAAAAAAACTATAGTTCCTGTTACAAAAACTGCTAAACATCTTTATACTTGTACAGCAACTTGTCAAACAATACCAGATAAATCTTTCCCTGACATTACAAACAATTATTTCGTCCGAGATGCAATGTACAGAGCTGGTATCAATGGCCAGCCTCTGAACATGTTGGTATGAAATAACAGTAAGAAATTATATGTTATCTTCTCTGTAACATGGTTTGCTCTATAAGAGATAGGTGGCATGATTTTTTCCATCCCAACAGAATCTTCAGGGACGTTCAGTCAGGCTCTCTAATTTTCATACTGTACCTCTACCTGCACAGGGTTTCTGTATTGGTTTTTCTAAACATTGTGCTCTCTCTTTCCTATAGGGTTTGTTGTCGGATGACGAGCTACCCGTTCATTATCGGAGGTCCTTGATCCAAGAGGAGAGTGATGAGACGTACAATGATTTACTGATCGATACACTTGGCTTTGACAATCCCAGCAGTGTGGAACTTCTTACTAAAGAGCTCAAGTTAATTGAAAATGTTCCGCCAACCAGTATGAGAGCCTTGCAGAGGTATGTTTATGAGAAAAAAACACATTTTCTTAACAACAATTAATGACAAATCAAAAAGTAGTCGATTACAAACTTTGGTAAGCATGGTATGGACCACAGTATTCTGCAGGAGATTATATTTAATGCTGTTTCAAACTGAAATTAATTCCAGTGTTAGGGCTGCATTCCTGAATGAAATTTTAGTTAAAAAGTCAGTTGAAGATTTCTCATAGCATTGGCTATTTGGTAATTACCACTTGTCATATTTTGCTATTAAACTGCATACATGTATGGTACTGTTTGTTTGGTTAAATATTTAAAAAAACAAATTTAAAGTGATTTTATACAAAGAGTATTTTATCGAGCACATTCTGACAATCAAGAATATTTTAAATTTGGCCAAATCATCGAGTATTCCACCAAGACGGTAAAAAAACAAAAAAAAATTCCAGGAAGAACGAGTAAAAATGAAGTATGACAAATTTAAGGTTCAAATTTAAGCAGAAATGTACATTGTTTAGAAAACAAAGGCTCAGCCTGTTTGGGGGATATTTACAAAACAAGATTGAATGTTTCAACCTGTTTGTCTGGCACTAGTTATAAAGTTGACATGGTTGTTCGGTAGGGAAATTTGTTAATGGAGCTGCTGTAAAGTACTGTATTCAATTGAAAAATGAGCTGCGATTTTCATTCATGAAGGATGTTTAAGGTATACTAAAGGAGGGTTTTCTCTCTCTCTTTCTCTACAGAACTAACTTTAAGGACAGTGATTTTAGCCACAAGCTCAGAAAGAAGCAATCAGAGCTATGGGCAATGGAAAGGTTAGTTTCTTTTGGTTTTCATTGTTTTTGTGTCTCAACAAAGGAGATTGAAGATATATTTTTGACAGTCATGTCACCGGGAGAAGTTTTTGTTATCACAAATTATCTGTAACTTCATGCAATGGTGGAAGTTAACTGTAAACTTTGTGAATGAAATGCCATTCTGTCTGTTTATACACACTCATTCTTGATATAACTGCAGTCTGAGTTATTGAACACAGAAAAAAAATTCATGTTTAACAGAAAACATGCAAATATTTAACAAGATACTTATCAGTGATTGATGTATTGATATTATCTTGAATTCAGCAACAAGCTGAATTTAGAAACTTCACCATAACATTAGAAATGATGAGATTCTAGTGTATTTTGCAAATTAGCTTGGAATTTTAGTTGTAAGCCTTGAAAATGGTAGATGGAAAGGATGAGAAAGTGGGTGTTGACCTTGAAGTAGGTCAGGGAGGGGGGGGGGGGGTACAGTGCTAAAATGTTACCAACTTGTTGTTAGTTAGTTTTTAGGTTTGCAGTGTCAGAGTTATTGAACACATGGCAGTAACTCAAAGAGAACATAGTTTGAAGCAATTTTATTCTGCTTGTCTTACGGAATGATTATAAAATAGTTAACAACAGACTATATTCTTTGTGTTATCTGTCAAAAGTTAGTAGTTGAAGCAAACAAATTTCTTTGTCAAGATTTTCAGCCATAGCCACTATTAAACAATCATATTTTCTGATGTTGTCTCACTGTGAGATTCTTTCGAACACACAATAATATTATATATCATTGTTCATCTCTGTTAGCGTTGCCAAAGGTGTGAACTTCTTCAAGAATGGTCAGTACACGGAAGCTCTTCAGTGTTTTAATCGAGCCCTAGAGATCGATGTGGATAATGTCGAAGCTTTCGTTGCCCGGGGAGCTTTGTAAGTACTTGCTTTGTGTACTCCTAATGATAGCTTTCACAGATTCAAAAGCCAAAAACTATGTTTCAATCATGATAAAATGATTCGCTTTCGACCATGCATGACCATCCTGGTGTATTTTGTCCAGAAACCGACTGTGACCTCACATTTTTGTCTGTTTTAGTTCCAGTAGGTGGTAATTCTCTGCATATCCTCCCCCCCCCCCCTCCCCAGATAAAATGGATCTCCTGGAGTCTGCTACGTGCTCACTTGCTTGTTCACCCAAAGCTGTTAAAATGAGTGAAAACTTGTATGTACAGAGTTTAAACAAACAGAATATAAATGAGGTGTGTTGGCTTTTTGTTTGGCAGGTATGCAAACAGAGGAAACCTTTCCAAGGCTCTTCAAGACTTTGGTGAAGCGCTAAGGGTAAATTCAAGCCACAAGAATGCCAACAAGTATATGTGTGAAACTTTGCTGGAGAAAGGCAAACAGTGAGTTTTAAAGGATATTACTTTCTTGAATTTATCACATAGATTTCATGACACGTTTATATATTATAGTCTTAACTATCATTGCTGGGAAACAATTGAGTTTTCAAAGTTTTTGCAGCAGCATTGAAGTCTCTTAACTTCATCGCTTATATAAAATACTATCATTCCTGTGAAACATAAAGTGCTATACATCCCTTGCACTTGTATAGCATTTTGCCAATTTTGCATCCTATTTCTCGATGCGATATCGGATAATATATTTCCTGATTGTCATCTGCGTATGAGCAGTGTTGCATATACAGAGATGTGCTGGTCAAAAAGAAGTAGTTTTTCATGAAGCACATACTAGCGACAACCAGACAAAACTCCTTAAAATTTGCCCTGCAGATGAACGGCTATGAAATGAGTATCGGCTGTACAGTACAGAAAGTTATATTTTTACTTGCTATGAGGTGGCTCAGGCAGCATGTTTTTCTTTAATATGTTAAGAGTCCCATTGAAAGAAAAAAAATAACCCAACAGAAAACCCATGGATGAAATGCAAAACCATTTGTTCAACAAATTTGTAAGATATCGTACGGATGTTTCTCATAAAAAATATTAAAAAAAAAAAAATAAGAATAATAATAATAATAATAACAAAAGAAAATCCTATTGAGTATCCTCTGAGCTATAGACTTACAGGAGACACAGACCCAATCATCAACTTAATCTGATCTCACAGAGATCATTGTGAAGAACGACTCTTCCAATCAGTTTAGAAATGCTCTCCTTTATTTAGAAGATGCTAGTTTAAATGTCAATTCTGGGCATTGTCATTTTGTAATCTGTGATGTCATAGTGCCACTAGGCTCAGAAACTTTTCACCTTATCTTTACTTTTGTTTCCATTTTTTTAAGGTAATATGTTAAAGGTGTTGTCACTGAAGCCAATGCCATCATTAAGTAATGTTAAGAGCCTCAATATTTTAGATTGTGCATTTGCAAACTGATCTCCATTACAGAAGATAAACATTGTAATAAATAAAGAAGTTGAATCAGATTTTTCTTAGCTGTTTGGGATCATTTTTTGATGAAAGTTTATATTTCTTTCACCTAGACCAATCATGATGGCTGGATTTATGTCTCCTTATAGGGTCTGTGTAGTAAACTAAAATAGTCCACCTACTCTAATTGATGAGTCTCAGTTGTTTAAAGGGTCATTTCTCAAAATTAAATATTTCTGCATTAAGTCACCCTTTAGTGGAGCTTGTATGTTTTCATACAAGGAGAATCATGCATTGCTCTTGAATTTATTCTTCATTGGAAATTCTGATTGCAATTATGAGCACTTAGCCATAGATGCAAGTATGAAATGCTTATTATTGCTGTTTTTGCATGGATTACCATTATCAGTCACATGACAGCATTATGTAAAGGAACCAGTAACTTGAAAGAAATCTTGAAAAAATGAATTCATGAAATTTGTCTTTTAAACCTGATATTCACTCACTGTCAAAATTGATAATCGGTTATCAGTAATTTGAACTTTAGAGTTCCAAACTTATTTGTTGGCTAAGTGTATTTTGGTTTATATTTCAGATGTGAGGATGAGGGCGATATAGAGAAGGCAAAAGAATGCTATCAGAGTGCTGTAGATATCAACCCCAACATGGATATGGCTGTTAAAAGCTTAACACGATTGGTGAGCAAATTTAATGGTTCTTAACATTACAGATGTATTGTACATTGTGAGTTGATCATAATCTGATGTGGTAGAGAGAAGAAATGTAAACAAGATAATTTATTCATCTGAAAATATAGTCTCTGCATTTTGCATTGCAGTGTTTCCTTATGTTACACTGATAAAACCGTGCATATGTTCAAAGATAATGAGCTCTCCAGTTTCTACAGAGGTCATAATGTTCATGATCTGTACTGTTTAACAATTTTTGAACTAAATTAACACGATTGCTCTCAAGCTTGCAAGCACACCTGTTGAACTTTGCAAACTGACACGCTGGGTGATTGACTTGTTCATGATTCCCATTGTGCAGATTTGCCGAATGAAAAACATGCATCAGAAAACACAAGTTAGCTTGTCTTGGAACTTCAAAACTATTTATCAATAGAATGCTTCAATAGTTACGAGCAAACTGTACAATGCTAGTGATCAACTAATGGTACAGTTATGTTTTGCGGAACTAGGTAGGACTGATATAACAGTGCCCTCTGTGGCTGGAGAGTCCCATTGGATAACCATGACCTAAGGGAAGCCTCGCAAATCTCACCGCCATGTCCAGGCCGGTGGAAATGTCCGAGATTCTATACTTTATATAATTCTTGCAAATCTTCCACGTTATCAAACCTTACAAATAAAATTTCTTCGTCATTTATCAACGATCGTGAAAATCGGCTACTCGAAAGTTTAATTATTGTGTTCAACTACTGTATTCAAATCAGCTTAGTAAAAACTTAAACGCGGAGGTGAATGTAATTGTATAGCATGGAGGGTAGTTTGGAAACAGTGTACACTCAAGTGTGACCCATTTTCTCGTGAAAATCGGCTACTCGAAAGTTCAATTATTGTGTTCAACTACTGTATTCAAATCAGCTTAGTAAAAACTTAAACGCGGAGGTGAATGTAATTGTATAGCATGGAGGGTAGTTTGGAAACAGTGTACACTCAAGTGTGACCCATTTTCTCGTGAAAATCGGCTACTCGAAAGTTCAATTATTGTGTTCAACTACTGTATTCAAATCAGCTTAGTAAAAACTTAAACGCGGAGGTGAATGTAATTGTATAGCATGGAGGGTAGTTTGGAAACAGTGTACACTCAAGTGTGACCCATTTTCTGCTTGTGGCTGTGCTCATTATAGCCGCGGAAAAATCCACCGGTCCGGACTCGGCGGTTAGATTTGCAAGGCTCCCCTAACTATGTGGTTACAATTTTTGGCTCCTCCTTAACAATGTGTTATTTTGTTACATTTGCAAACTGTGATAGCAATACTTCTGATAAATAATTGGCTCATTTTCTGTACATGAGAATCTTAAGAACACTGTGCAACAGGTTAAATCTTCATAGTGAAGTTAAGCATTTAAAAATAAAATTGATAGACAGTTATAGGTCCAATTCTTAGAAAAATAGGTTTTGTTCTGCTCAAAATATAGACACTATTCTCCTAAAAGTGTGATTAAATGAGTATATGGCTTTAGGTAGTTCTGTCTGGGATATTTAATGTCTTGTGCTTCCTTTTAAGGTAATTTTTTTCTTGTCAGCTTTTTTATTTGTGTGCTTTGTTCCCACATTGGCGATACATCTGAAACAATTCTTCTTTTTCAATAGCAAACTGACAAATCATATTTCTGTTTTCTTTCCACAACTTCATCTGCCATCTTGGTCAAATCTTGCCAATTGGATCCATTTTCTTGCTGTTGTAATGCTATTGATGACTTCTGCTGAATTGGTGATGTATTGCCTGCTTTTATTCTTTGTTATATGACTATATTATCATCTATATATGAAACTTGAAAATTTAAAAAAACCTATCTTTAGCAACAATCGAAACAAGATCAGTTGATTGATCCTGCAGATGTTCAAGTTTCAGCTGTAGATTTAATGGATTTAATATCATCCGAAAAACCTGCCAAGAAGAGGAAGAAAAGTCTGGATGGTAAACCTGTAAGAAAGAAGAGAAGTGTATCTTCAGATCTACAAGACAAAAAGATGAAACCTGATGGCGAGGCACATTCAAAAAGAAAAGAGGATACAACTTTGAAACAACGTAAGAAAAGAGAATCGAAAACCTCCAACTATACTTCCAGTGATTCAGATTCATCGGACATTGACCAACATACGGCAAAGGATAAAGTCGATGAAGGTAAACGCAAGGTGCCTAAAGAAAAACTCAAAGCGAAAAGGAAATCTGTAAAAGAAGGTGGTAGAAGAAACTCTTCTAGTAGTGAATGCTTTGTCTCTCCCAAAGTTAAGAAAAAGAGGACAAGTGACTCTTTATCTAAAATTAAGAGCTCTCCAAGGAATAGTGAAGTCGATGACACTCCCAAGACCCAAACTTTGTCTAGTAAGAAAACACAGATAGAAAAGGAGAGCAAACAGCTTGATACTCTAAATCTGAAAAAGGGAAATCCAAAGTTAGATATTGAACACGGCAAGAAACAATCGAAAGTCACCAGGAAGGCAAAAAGTAGTGTTCGCGGAAGGACCAGACATAGAAGTAAACGATCTTCAAGTTCTTCATCTTCTTCCAGCAGCTCTTCATCTTCATCAAGGTCCTCTTCATCATGGTCTTCATCTTCCCCTAGTCCTGAAAGACAAAGGTCACATCGCCGTGGTTCCACGAAGGGCAGAAAATCATTGAAGTCAAAGGGGCAGAGAAAGAGAAAAATATCCAAAACTGAAGACGTCATGAAGAAAGGTCTGAGTAACAAAGAACACAAACATGAAGACAAATTTGAGATTGGCAAAACAGATAACCATAAGAAGAAAAAGGGAAAAAATAGAGATAGGAAAGAGAAAAAGACCGAAGTGGATGGACAAGATGACACTGCAGTGAAGGTACTTAAAGACAAGGACAAAGGAAAGGATCAGCAACAGAAAAAGACAGAAATTCATGAGTTTGTTGATAAAAATAGCCTTGTCATGATTTCAGAAAATTTAATTCCTGGAAGCAATGGGAAGTCTGCAAGATCCAGAGTTTTAGATGAAATCAGGAATGATGAGGATGCAAGTTCGGAGGATATGGTTTGGAAAATGGAAGAGAACAATAGTCCATTTGAGCTTACCAAAAGCCCAAGTAAGAGCACTGAAGGTGAAAATAATTTACAAAGACCAGGTGATGGAATGTCTTCAAAGTTAAGTAAAGAAGTGAAAGTCAAAGATGCAGCAAATATATCCATGGATGGAAGTAGAGCAGGAGTAACGATAGCTGACAGCGGGGAGGGGAAACATGGAATAGAAGATTCAAATAGTGTCGATAAAGGCACATTACCAACAACTGTTGATGATGCAATAAAGCAGCAGACTGCCCTAGAGAATACCACACAAACATTAGCATCTTACTCACTGCCTGATGTTGAAAAATCAACTACTTATCTGAAAAGAAAATCTTTGACATCAGATAAAGCTGCTCGTGATGATCTGCCAAGTATAAAACTTATTGGGAAAGATCATCTTGAAAGTAGTGATAAGAAAGGTGAAGCTGCGGAGAATGGCTTTCAAGAGAAAGAGATGATTATTGGAAAGGATTTGATCTCCCCCGTAGGTGCCAAAGATAAGAAACCTGGAAAAAGAATGTCTTCAGAGACTGTAAAACGACAAGACTCGAAAGAAAAAGAAGAAAAAGAAGGCAGTCAAGAAAAACCAAATTCAAAAGAAAGAAAAATTAAAAGCAAAAAGAACAGAGTTGGAAGCAGTGAAAGAAAGTCTTCCAACATAGAGAGTGGTAAGAAACTGAAGGAAAAAGGCTCTAAGAGTAGCAAGAGAAAGAAATCAACAGAAGGATCTCAAAGGAGAAATGACAAGAGCAGTAAACATCGTTCCTCTAGTGTTTCATCTTGTGAATCTGACATTGTTAAGAAAAACAAAAAGGTTGCATTGAAAGAGAAAAGCAAGAAACGTTTGAGGAAAAGTAAAAGAGACAGTTCAACTTCATACTCTTCTAGTTCTTCAAGTTCATCAGACTCTGATTCTTCCTCCTCCTCCTCCTCATCCTCCTCTTCATCATCTTCTTCAACATCCTCTTCAGCATCCAATGACAGTGTTAAGATAAAAAAGGGGGAGAGGAGGTCCACAGGTAGGATAAGACATAGGAAGAGGGGAAGGTCCCCTAGCTCTTCATCCTCCTTCTCATCGTCATCATTTTCATCTTCATCATCTTCATCAAGCAGTAGTAGTTCAGACCATGAATCATCTCCAGATAAAGTACACAAGGAGAAGACTAACAAAATGGAAGATGAAAGTAAATTGTCACGGAAAAGGAGAAGTCAGACACAAAAAAGGAAAACACGAAAAAGAAGCAGTTCTGCAGCAAGTAAGAAAAGTGGTGGTGGCAATAAAACAGGTAAATTGAAAAAGAACCAGAACAAGAAAAGGAAACAGAAGTCTGCAGACAAAAGGACACCTGAAGGTGAAGAGGCTATTCCAGACAAGTCAAGTGAGCTGAAGAAACCACAGGGTATAGAGAAAACAGAAAAAGTTAAACGGTCAAGAAAAAGGCACAGAACTACTTCATCCAGTTCTAAAAAGGAAAGTAAGTTACCTGGACAACAAGTTGAATCCAAAGTTGCTGTGTTGTTATCACCGCCAGGTGATATGTCAGATAATGCGGAGTCCGGAAAAGATGATACTGGTAAAACGACTGCAACAACCTCTAAAGATGACAAAGAGAATGTAACAATGTCTGATAAGGGGGAACCCACTTCCACTTCTTCAACTAAAGTCTCACAAAAGAAAGAAAAAACTGCAAAGGAAAGCAAGTCTCCTCCTTCAAAAAAAGGTTCCAAAAAGAAAAAGAAGAAAAAATCTCTTGAGAAGAAGAGAAATCAGATGATTGTGAATGAGGACAACCATGAGATAAATAGCTCTGAGTCCAAGTCCTCTGTATCAAGAAAGAAACATAAGAAGGAAAAACAGGAAGATTCAGAAGACATCAAGACATTGAAGGCAAAGAACCAATTGCCTTCCACTTCCCCAGACAGAAAAGACCATGATAAGAAATCATTAAGAAAAGAGGAGAAACATTTGAAATCGTCTGTGAAAGATAATGAAGATGTTGATGATAATTCAGAGGTCAGAAAGCCGAATCACAGCCCAGAAATTAGCAAGCAGAGTGATTCACCTGAATTGAAGGAGCAACTTCCTGAAGTAGACTCAAAGATCAAAACAAACAAAAGAAAAAGTAGGAAGTCATCCGATACACCATCCCGTAGGGAACAATCACCGGTTGCAACAAAGCACAAAGAATCTTTCAAAGAGAAACAACATTCAGCAAAATCTCCTTCAAGGTCTTTGTCCCCTAAAGGGAAAAAATCGAGAAAGCAGGATGATGAAGACAGAAAACAAGATTTGCAGTATTCGTCAGCAGAAGAGAAGAAGTCTTCATTAAGGAAGAGACGAAAGGGAGACTCTCATTCTTCTGTCGACCACTTAGATGATTCTTTAGACAAGCTTGAAACAAAAGAGAAAGAAAAAGAAGTGCAAAAGAAGGAAACAAATTCTTCCAAGAAAACCAGCAAAACAGAATCACAAGGTAAAACTTCAAAAGAAGTTGTAGGAAAGCATAATGAAGTGATTAATAAAAGCCAGTCTGAAAAGTTGCCAAAGAGTACTGATCTCAACATAAACTTGGAAGAGAAATCGGAAGTTTTACGCAGAGGACATGCAAAGAAGTTAGAGCAACACACAGGGAATGTTGGAAAACCATTGGAGGTGTTAGGAGAACAGGATATTAAAGCAGCTTTGGAAAATAGGTTTGGAAAGTGGGCAGATTTGGACCCACTAGAGTCTCAGGAAGAAGGGTTCACTCCAGGAAACAAGGGCGTTTCGTCAGATGTAAATATCAATGTTGTACAGTTACCTTCCAATGCTGTTTCAGAAAATGAACATAGGTTGGTGACAAATCATCCACCTGTCCAAAAGATGGATTCAGTGCATAAGAAAGGATCTGTGGATAGTAGAAATCATTCTTCCTCCAAAACTGAAACGTCAGATTTGAACAACAAAAGAGGACGTAAAGTTAGTTCTCGGTCATCAAGATGGGAGGATAGGAATGACAAATCAGAGAGAAAGCTCTCCTCAGTTGGTAATTCTACTTTTGAAGATCAGAAACATAGCAGTGATGCAACTTCAAAGTCAGCAGAGTTAGAAGAGAGTGCCCTACGACTCCTAGCAGATGATTATTACAGTAGCTCTGGGAGTCCCGAGAAAGATGATAGGAGGCAAAGAAGAGGGAAAGGTTCAAGGAAAGAAACTTTTCATAAAACGAAACGGCGTTCTGAAACAACTAGCTTTGAGGATGGTAGTATCGATGGCAGCAGAAATAGAAAAGACACCCGGGAACGGAGATCAGACTCGGAGGAGTCTTTGGATGCAAAAAGACATGCCAAGAGGACACCTGAGAAAAGGAGTAGTAAGATTAAGAGTGACTCTAGAAAGAAATCAAAACAATCTTGTAAAGAGGAAGAGATCAAAGAGAGACATGAATCTGAAAGTGACAGTTCAGAAGATGAGGGAAATTTTAACCAGGGTAAGACTAGGATGAGGAAATTAAGTACCAGCAAGACATCAAAAGGTGCGAGCAAGCATGAGAAAGGTGAGAAGTCGGGATACAAAAGCCATGAAGGAAAAAATAGAACTCTCACGAACTGTGTGGAATTCTCAGACTGTCATTTGCAAGAAACTTTTCACAGAGACTATTGTCATTTGGTACAAGCTCCTGTTTTAAGATTAAGGGGTGGCTGTGAATCACAATTTAGCAGATCTGCTGACGATGGTTCTTCTTCCTCTTCAAGCTCAGAAAGTGCCTCAGAGATATCTGAAACAGAAACAGCAAAGTTACACCAACCACAGCAAAATATCAAACATATGGAAAGCGTCAGTGATATTATTCCTGTACAACAAGGGGACCTACATGGTGAAACAGCTGCCATATTGTCGACACCATCTTCTGATGATTCTCAATCTAGTAAAAGTTCCTCAACTTCAGGTTCCTCTCAGTCATCCAGCAATTCATCAAGTAGTAGTGATTCAGATGAGTCCCTTAGTAAATCATCTGAGAAAAGTACATCAAGGACTGGTGAGGCCAAGGAAAGACAGAAACGGAAAAGATCATCCTCCACTTCATCATCATCAAATTCAGAGAGATTTTCAAGTCGAAAAGGAACTGGGGAAGGGAGCTCTTCAGATTCATCTGGTAATGTCGATGCATATTCTTTGTTTGACAGCTGGGAGGATTATATGGATAGCAAAGCAATTCATAATTCAAAAGAAGACGAGGACCAGAAAGTGGTGGCTGAAGAAATGAAAGATGCAAAAGCTAAGATTCCTCCCTCTGACCACGCAGATGATGAAAGAGAGATTGGTCGAGACGAGAACAAAACAGGTGGTGAAGAAATTCCAAGCCATAAGGACTCTAAAGATTTATTGCTCAAGTCAGTTGTACCAAATCAGGTCTCATATGAAGCACCTGTAAAGGAGAGGAACCAAACAAACCAAGTGTCAGCATCATCAGAAATGAATGCAGTGAGAAAACTTGGCAATAAACGTGACAGTGAGACAATCGGAAATCTGTGTGAAAAGAACATTGGTAGCACAAGCCAAATGCGTGAAGAACAACGGTACAGAAACAGGCAAACAGTTTACAGAAAGCCATGGAGACATGGAGGAAGGGACTACAGGAGAACAGCCTCTGATAGAGAATGGGATAGGTATAGGGGTGTTACACAGGTAAAAGAAAGCAATCCATTCTTTTACTTAGAGCAAAGAGATAAAGAGGAAATGCTTGATCTCATTTATCAAGACAAAGTGAAAGAACTTCCTCCAAACAAATCTAGGAGTTGGTGGTGTTTGTGACAAAAGATAGGTGGTAGCTTTTATAATTGTAATATCTAAGTTCAACATGTAAATCATGTTTCTATGATTTGTACAGTGACAGCAATGCATTAAAAGGTCATTCAATGGAATTCACAAAATGTGAAGTGTTGTCCACTTTGTAGCATTATAATCTGAATTCATTAAGTCAACAAGAATATCAATTTAATCAAGCTATTTTATCCACGTGCTGCTCCTCTTCTCCTTTGTTTAATTTTATGTCCTCTGCTAGCTGGTACCTTTGTAATGTGACGATAGTAGTGTGTGTCGTATTGAGAAATAGATGGAAATCATTCGTTGGTTCTCAAGGCTCCTCAAATGGAGTTGTAGCCCTGGCATACCATTACAGTCAGGCAGTGTACTCATTCAACCTTGGTGTAGCAACACATCAGGTGATAACTTCTTCAAGTTGTCCCTTTCCATAAATTATGTGTCAATTGTAAGGCCCTTAACCCATCTATGACAACATGAAAACAGGATTTGGTTAGTTATTGAAACAAGGTGTTTAAAATAAAGAAGTGTACTGTGCTTCCACTGTTTTTTTTTTAATTTGGACGACAATATGCTTGCAGCTTTAGTTTGAGCAAATAACCTTGCAGTTTCGAAATTAAATAATTTTTTGAGAAAACCTTACAGATTAAGGTAAAGATCTTGCAGTTTTCAATATATTTTGCATGGTTGCTGCTTTGTCTTTAATTTTGATACTTTAGGCCACATTGTTTAATTTTTTTCATTGCAATGACTAATGAGAACGATTATTTTTGCCAAAATAAGAGTATGTGAGTATACATTCCAGTCCATGCAAGCTCTTCAGCTCTTAGATAAATGCTGAATGGTTATTGGAGGGTGGGGAGATTGTACTGAAGGACACTTAATCAAACTTTGAAAAAAAAAAAATATTACCTCTCCTTTATTGACATTTATGTAGTTTATGTAATCCAATCAATTGTGGTGTATAATTGAATTAATTATTAAGTGAGATTAAGACATTGGCATATCAAACCATGCAGGTCTTCTTCACCTCTTCAAGTTTACCTTGGAATAAGCTCCTGCTTGAATCAAACATTCAGGCCATCTAACTTTCACATATTTACCTACACTGGCTTTTTTCCCGTTCATAAACAGTTGTTTTAAATTTTGTTTTCTCTTTAAAGGGAGAATAAATGAAGAAAACATCTCTTTTAGAAATGAAAAAGATAAGCAGGTTAGCACATATTACAATAGGAAATGAGCTGCTTCTCTATTGGCCATCCCATAATTGTTCTAGATCATCTCAAAATGTGTAAGAATAACCAACCAATTATTGTATGTTGCTATTCTTGGCAATTATTGTTTTAAATTTTAATTTCACGGAGATGACATAGTTTAATAAGATCTGTCATGTATTTCTTATTATTTGGTGACAAAATAGATGAGTTATGATCAGTTATTAAAGATTATTCTTAATATCCACACAGCTTAGTTAAAGTCAACAAGTGTCATTATGATAAAAAAAAAACCTTTTTGTATATTGTGTGTTTAATTCTCTTGTACAGAAGAACTTTTGAGAAAGTCTGAATACATGTTCAGAAAGTTATGCATTGTTTTGGGTTTTGTTTTTGTCTTAACATGTCATACGTAAAATATGTATAAAGTTAAATGACTAAATGTAATAATTACATTAATTTGTTTGAACCTTCAACAGTTTAAAGCCAGTTTGAGTACTCAGTACCTAAAATGAAGGTACATGAGTAGATCATATGTAGAAAATATATTTTCACTGCACATGTCACCATTGTTGGTCACTTGAGAAATAGAGAGGTAACTGGCTATTAACATGCATCCACATTTCACATGTGCACAGTTTTGTTGCACAATAGTAAAAGAAGACAACAGATGCCTTGTTACGTTTCAAACAATTTAAAGGTAGGTTTAGTGTCTTTCCAACATACATTTTTCTACCACAAAAAAAAAATAAATAAAAAAATACAGGTTTTGAAAGGAATTACGTTCATTGGTAGATCAATCAATCATAATAGTGATGCAAACAGTTCGTTACTTTTGAAGTAAAACATGTACGTACCATACCCAAAATCGATTAAAATTGAGGGCGCATTCAAATGGATATCCTTTCTGTGGATGAGCAGTTTATGTAGCAATTCAAGGAATATCATACACCCGTGGTCGTTACGATCAACTTAAATATTGTCACAATAGGTTTGGGAACAATACCAGAATAGTACTTGTTTACTATGCCATGTCATTTAGGCAATATGGTTCTATAGTACGCTTGAGGGCTTTTCACACCCTCTTTACACTAGTTTGAAAAGTTGGCTATACTAGGCATACAATAACTTCTACGATCTAATAACACTAACATGTCGCTTGTGGAGAGTGGGCACAGCATATATGATGCTCGTTGTTTTTCCGAAGAAATAAAACAGTTTCTTTACTCTCGAAGAATAGCCTTATGGTTAGAGCCATCGCCCAACAACATATAAGATTAATCGAATACGCTTTTCACCGAATCACTATCTGCTATAGGTAGGTATAGGTATAATAATATAAAGGTAGAATTTCGATCCCATTTGATCATGATAGTACATCCATGTTTGAACCATACGTTAAGTCATTAACCGCAGGTAGTTACTGATTGAAACTATGGGCTTTGTATGATGCATATACCCAATTCATGTAACATACAGCGTAGAGAGTGTGGTTCAATCGCTGAGGGATAAAGTAGGCCACACACCTCGAAGACTTTCATGTTCAGGTCCGTTCTCTCTTGAAAAGTGTCCGAAGCAAAACAGAATAGAAACGATGTTGTTTATATCAGTATAGATCTTACGAGGCGCGGATCCGGGATAGGGAGGGGGGGGGGGTGTGTGAGCAGGGACAGGATTTGATGTGTGAAAGTGGGGGAAACTTTGGGGAGGAGTCTTAAGGGAGGGGATGTGTCCCTTCCCTTTCAGAATTTGTTTGGATTATATAAGCCCCCGAGATGTAATATGGTACAATATTTAAAGGCTACTAATTGTGTATTTGAATATGTATAATTATACTATATGCATACAAGTGTTACCAAATTTATTGATTTAAATAAGAATCGTCATAATGGGTCGATCTTGTTTGAAGCCTGTGCAATGACATCCTGAATAAGTTTAAGAGTATCGCAGAGTTGTCAGTATTGCTGTGGCATCACCAACCAAATAACCACCGAATTTGAAGAAAAAAAACCAACTTAAGGTTTGGGGAAAAGTGGAGGGGAAGTGAGCGCCCCTTCCCCTGTAATAACCCCTATGGGTAAGATTGGGGAGGGGTTAGACCACCATATCCCCTACATGTGAGTTCGCGTCAGCGATCCTCGAGATCGCCCCCTCCTTTCCAAATTCTGGATCAGCGGTCCTATGCACGACTTAGTACAGTAGTTAACAAATAACGCCATTTGTAAATCGGGATTCACTCTTATGCAATCTTGTTACAAGCATCGGTACAGTGTCAGGGTCTGAATATAAAGCAACCATCGTTAAAGGTCACAAACATGATATAAGCGTGCTAAAACTTGCTCGTAGTTTCCATATGTATTGTTCTATAGAGGGTTTGATCCTCAAAAATGATAAAATAGAGAGTTAAATATCTCAGTGTGTCTCAAACTGCTGTAATGGCAATAAAAAAATGCTTTGTTGACATTTGAACATGGGTGACCATTATTTGACTTTCTAGCATATTTATAGGTAGACTGATGACCTTCAATTAATCGCTTGTTGAACTTGACCTTAGGTGATTCCTAGCATTACTGTTCGGAAAAAGACCTTTTCATAAAGACTTGGCGAACATTTTCCGTATATTTTATTAATATGTATTCCGTCTTGGCAATTACGTATGGACGGGATATATAACTTCCTGCAATCACTGGTTTGGAATTATATTTCAGGAAAGTGTGCAATAAACACTCCCCCAACCCACCCACCCCTCCCTATACCTACCTTTCCAAACCCTCGATATTTTCTTACGTTTTGCCATGTCAGTGTTGGTCACTGAGACACTGATTCAAGATGGTTGCATGCCATGAAGGCTCGTAATATAAGGAGGTCTAAGTTAGAGAAGTTTTTAAGGAGAGGCATGCAATAATTTATGGAGGGGACAAAACAATTGAAGGAGGGGCAATTACTCGTGTGCTGTAACTTGTGAAGTTTGTGTACGCATGGTGGTGGTACAGATAGGGTGATGGTAACATTAGACTGCACAGGGTAGGGGGTGGGGTGGCATGGCCCATGTGCTCGGCCTGGCTACGGGTTATTCCCGAGACATTCTGCTTCCGAGATGCCCAACCTAGATTCTTTCTATATCTAACCGTCACAGAAAAAAAAATCGCATACGACCTTCTTAAAAAGAACATCGGATGAGTTCATTTCAAAATGACTTCAAGTGCCGAAAAGCAACTAACAGTGTGTTTGACAGGGCTGTTAAGTTTCGTGCTTATATTGAGTGGATGCTACTTGGCTGTTAATCATCTCCCATTACCAACACCTCAGGAACCGACTCTCACGAATAGACTGGTCTTCACTCTTCGCTGCTTGGTGGTATCTATGATACCTCTCATGTTCGGTATCCAACTTATTGCTAGATGGAGATACAAGTATATGGAAAACATGGGGTCCAACCCTGTCAAAGAGAAACTCAACTATGAAGCAGCCGTAGCTACCAAATATTTGCAAAATACTGTCGAACAGACCATCCTACATGTCCTCTTCCAATTGGCATTGAGCACTTTTCTGCCGACTGAATATTTTGCAGTTATTCCTATGTTTGTGTTCATCTTTGTGATTGGTCGTTTCTTATTCTTTTATGGCTACATGGACGAATCAAACCCANTGAAGAGGGCCCTGGGGTTTGCACTGACTTGGGTCAGTAATATAATTTCCTTTGTCTCGTTAATCATGTTTCTATTCTGGAGAGGACCAGACTATGAACTTTCAGATTGAATCTGCAGGGATATAGTTTGTCTAGCAGCAGGAAGCGAAAACACTGAAACGTTCACCTTTGGATTGTAATTCACAGAAATTCATTGTAGGCATATAGATGATAGTAATCAACAATGAAAAGTTTCACGTCAGACATCCAAGTTGGAGGAGACTTTGATCGTCTTTGCTAAATATTATGATCAAATATTTGGTATCCTCAGCGAGAATCAGAAAGATTATCAAAGAATAAACAGAACACCAGGTTTAACTGTTTCAAGTTTACTGCAGCAGAGACCAGCTCCAATAGATAATAAATGTCTAATAGACTTATACACTACCGTAGCAAAAACGTGTGCAAAGGAACGTGAGCACGATGTTAAGACGATGTTAACACAATGTTAACACGATGTTAACACGATGATAACACGATGTTAACACGATGTTAACACTATTATATATGACTTGGAAAGTTACTAAGGATACAAAGCGTTACACTGATTCGTTTTGAGTAATAATGGCCGGTAACTATATGTGCCTGAACTGTCATCTGATATGAACATTAAGAGCAGTTGTTCAAGTTCGATCATAAAATTTACTATTCAAATATGATTGCAGAATGTTGGCATTATCACCGTTCTGTGGGTATTTTCACTAGTAAAGGAAGGTGATGGAATGAGCGAGTATAGGCCTAAACTAATAATAATTTCAAATCGATTCTCAACACTTTTGTTTTGTATCCGAACATTTGTAATATGTAGGTTAGATTTAATGTTTTTATACCATAAAGGAAACATTGGAAACATTTCCACGTTAACATATTCATTCATAAAACTTGGAGACTCAGTTTTTATCGCGAAAGCGTGCTTTAAAGTCTCAATGTAGTTCTTTCAATTGTATGTATTATGAGCAATAAAGATATTAAAAGATGTAATAAATTGTATATTTCAGATAGGCTGTGCACACATATAAATGTGCAATGGTTTCGTTTCATGTAACCCCTGGCTGTATTATTTGTGGCAGATTATACGGGTCGGTCGTTCAATTTTAACTTTTACATTCAACTCGGTTCGGGTTTCAACTTATTATGTTACTTTTCTGATGATATTGAGGATATCGTGGTTAGAATTTCAGGAAACAAATAATAAAAAAATAAAAAAATGACTGTTCTTGGTGGCGTAATTTCTCAATTTGAGTGACTCTGGGGGATTCGGATCTCTATCCCCAAGCTAAGAAGTTAACAGCCATTATATCTGTTGACTGCCGTATTGAAAAAGTGATGGCGGCTTATCAAAATGTAAATCAGAGCCGTAGATCCCTATTAATTCTAGGCTGTGTAGAAAG